>SNQJ01S0011305.1:63217-73748 GCA_010110895.2 Picea sitchensis | reverse complement strand
GTGTTACAGATTACGCATTGAAATGTTCGGAGCGATACAATTAGAACGTCGGGGCCTCACATCTTCTGTAGACACCTTCACAACCTATTTTGGATCCTCCTGTTGCTGGATTCACGAAATGTGCGACCCCAGTGTTGGAGGGTTGACATATCTTCTCTCCATCTATATAATCACACGAAGAATCCAACCGACCGCTGTTGCTTTCCATACTTGTCCAATTTTATGTCCACGGTTGCCGGGTTGGTGCCAATTTCATCTCCATCTATATCCGCGCATGGCGAATTGGACCACCCGTTGTTGCTCTTCATACTTAGTGAATTTTATGCCCGCGGTTGTCGGGTTGGCGCAATTGAACTCTGTTGCTTTTTGTTTCGTTATATACATCTTCCACTCCAAATTTGTGCAATCCCAACTGTTTCGTACCTCTGTGTCCAATTGTCACTACTAAGAGCTGATTTAGTATTCAAAATAATTTTTTAAACACTGTTAGATACTTCATAGGGATTAGTATCCGTAAACAATGACAATCTCCACCCCGCCAACCTTGCATTCCGTGTGTCAATTTCTATATCGCGAAACTGGGAGCGTTGTTTGGAGGACATGGAACAATAGAAGTGCAATGTTGAGTCCACCAGTCCGCAGGTCCTCTTGTCAATTTGTATATCGCGGAATTTTGGGTGCTATTTGTAGGGGGCGGAACAATGGAGGCCCAATTTTGAGCTCGCCTGCCCGAGAACCCGCGATAAAAATGTCGTAATATACAAATTGACTACCGGATTCCGACATCGTTCGCTCTTCCGTGTTACAGATCACACATTCAAATGTTCAGAGCGATACAATTAGAACGTCAGGGCCTCGCGTCTTCTGCAGACACCTTCGCAGCATGTTTTGGATCCTCTTGTTGTCGGGTTCATAAAATGTGCAACCCCTGTGTTGGCGGGTTCACATATCTTTATCTCCATCTATATAATCACATGACGAATCCGACCGACCGCTGTTGCTTTCCATACTTGGCCAATTTTATGTCCACAGTTGTCGGGTTGGCGCCAATTTCATCTCCATGTATATCCTTGCATGGCGAATTGGACCGTCTGCTGTTCCTTTTCATACTTAATGAATTTTATGCTCGCGGTTGTCGAGTTGGCACAATTGAATTCTGTTCTTTTTTGTTCAGTTATATACATCTTCCACTCAAAATTTGTCCAATCCCAATTGTTTCATACCTCTGTGTCTAGTTGTCAGTACTAAGAGATAATTTAGTATTCAAAATAATTTTTTAGATACTGTTAGATACTTCATATGGACTAGCATCCGTAAACAATGGCAATCTCCACACCGCCAGCCTTGCATTCCGTGTGTCAATTTGTATATCGTGAAACTGGGAGCGCTGTTTGGAGGACATGAAACAATAGAAGTGCAATGTTGAGTCCGCTAGTCCGCTTGTCAATTTGTATATCACGGAATTCAGGGTGATATTTGTAGGGCATGGAACAATGAAGGCCCAATTTTGAGCCTGCCCACCCGAGAACCCGCGATCCAAACTATCGCTACCTATGGAATGTGGAATCCGTACATGCTCTATAAAATATCATGTCCATATTTTATAGTCCCATAATACACGGGAAGAAAATAAGGGAAAAAGGATGGAGAAGTTCGCAGTGGAATTGTAGATCACGAAAATTTTGAGTGGTACATGTAGATGATGGAACAAGAAGCATAAGAGTTGAATTACGCCAACTCGGCAACCGTGGGCATAAAATTCACTAAGTATGAAAAGGAACAGTAGGCGGTCCAATTCACCATGCGAGGATATAGATGGATATGAAGATATGTCAACACACCAACGTTGGAACCCACGATCATAGAAACATGACTAAGTATATAACTAGAATACCAAATACAAATTGACTACCAGATTCCGACATCGTCCGCTCTTCCGTGTTCCAGATTATGCATTCAAATGTTCGGAGCGATACAATTAGAACGTCGGGGCCTCGAGTCTTCTGCAGACACCTTTGCAGCCTGTTTTGGATCCTCTTGTTGTCGGGTTCACGAAATGTGCAACGCCAATGTTGGCGGGTTGACATATCTTTATCTCCATCTATATGATCACACGATGAATCCGACCGACCACTGTTGCTTTCAAGACTTTGTCAATTTTATGTCCACAGTTACCAGGTTGGCCCAAATTTCATCTCCATCTATATCCTCGCATGGAGAATTGGACTGCTCGCTGTTCTTTTTCATACTTAGTGAATTTTATACCCGCGGTTGCTGAGTTGGCGCAATTGAACTCTATTCCTTTTTGTTCCGTTATATACATCTTCCACTCAAAATTTTCGTGATCTACAATTCCACTGCTAACTATTTCATCCTTTTTCCCTTTTTTTCTTCCCGTGTATTATGGGACTATAAAGTATGGACATGATATCTTACAGAGCATGTATGGATTCTGCATTCCATACCTAGCGACATTTTCGATCGCGGGTTCTCGGGCGGGTGGGCTCAAAATTGGGCCTCCATTGTTGCGTGTCTTAAAAATAGCACCCATAATTCCGCAATATAGAAATTGACAAGCAGGCTTGCAGACTGGCTGACTCAACATTGCACTTCTATTATTCTGTGTCGTCCTAACAATGCTTCTAGTTCCGCGATATACAAATTAACACATAGAATGCAGGGTTGGCGGGGTGGAGATTGCCATTGTTTACAGATGCTAATACCTATGAAGTATCTACCAGTATCTAAAAAATTATTTTCAATACTAAATTATCTCTTAGTAGTGACAACTGGACATAGAGGTATGAAACAGGTGGCATCACACCCTGCGCAATATACAAATTGACTACCGCATTCTGACATCATCCACTCTTCACTCTACCACGGCTCACAAATTTTTCAAAGTATCTCTCACTGCCTTCCATCCCCACTAAATTCCTATCCTTCCGGCTGTCCTACCATACCCTCTTCGTTGTTACGCGCATTGCACTAAAAAAGTTTTGATACATACAATTTGACCCTCGCACCCTCACCTTCAACGGTTGTACCTTGCAACCCTATTTTGTAGCTTTTTTTTTCCTATGCCCGCGACCTCCGTACTTTCTTACTGTGCAATTAGAAACCTTTCATGCTAACAGGTGACCACCTAAGAATAGTCAACATTGTATTTAATGGGTGAAACGCTCGAGGAGATCTCCCATTATTACGCATTAAACCAACATGTGCGAAGAGTTATTTTGTCCCTTCCGATTGTTCATTTCGAACATGCGTCGTCGTATTGGGATGATCAAGAAATCTACAATGCTTAATCGTTGATTGGAATATTTGCCATGTTCGCATTTTCTATGTATGCAATTACTAGTTTTTAATGTTAACAACGCATCATGCAACATCCGTCCAAATTTTCATTAATCAAGGAAAGTCTCGAGGACATCTCCCATTCACACGCTTTAGACCAAAATTTGTGCAGGCTTATATTATCCCTTCCAACTTTTCATTTCATTCATCGTCTGGAGCAAAGAAATGTTCTTGTAGACTTATGGCAGCAGGTCGACAATAGTTTTGTGGAGATACAGTAAATATGTTCGCACACGAGGACCAGAAATTCTAGTGGTCCAGGGCATACTTTTACTATTCATCCCATTCCGCCCAGAACAAAGTGATTTGGACCTTTGGAATCACTCATGCAGGATGCGTCCCTGAGGTTTTTGACTGTAAGGAGGTGGTCTCTTGGTGTGCCGAAAAATATATTCCAGGCCAAAGAATTATTCCACTGTGAGACCATTCTCCTGTTTCTTTGTCACCTCAGGTCTTTCGCGAGATGTTAAAATTGCCAAAGCCAACATTGACGTTTAGAGAACAAGACTGAAAATAGTTTCTAGAAAAACATGATAACGGGATGGACATCTTAGCCAACTTCCTTGAAGACCCGACAACAGTTCCCGAAGATATCACAAGGTTGCAGGTAAGTTCCTTTAGAAATCCATTCTGGGAAATTGCTTGGCTGTTTATAAGAATAACGGGACAGGCATCCATGACAAGCATTTCCCATATAATTATTTATATTTTGTATTTCACAGTCAAGGAACAATACATTTTTGGTTGGGGGAAGCTAATTTCCATTGATCTCTGTTCTCAGTTGTCATGATTCAAAGAATCAAATAAATTTTATATGTCATCCTACTTAATTTTGACAATTGTGCATTGTTGCCCGTTTCCAAAACTTTCTCTTTCCAATAAAATAAACTGTGGATTCGACCCAGTAACATTCTGGTACGAGGCCCTGTGGAGGCACAAGGCCTCCCATTGTTTTATGAATTTTTCAATGGCTTTGTCTCAGTTTCCAAAGACTTAATGTTAGGCAAGGATGCTTCGTAGATGTCTGGCCATGCAACCAAGTTTTTGAACAGGAAAGGCACACTTGAGCAAGAGGAAAATCACAATGTCCTCATGGTCTTTGGATCTAAGGAAAATCCTGCCTTCCTTCCATGCCACATCACAGACAAGATGTTTTTTGCAGAAATAGCAAGGCAATACAACCACTGGTTGCATTTTTTCCATGACAAGAAAAAAAATAGTTCATTCCTCTGCCCTAGAAAGTCGGAGACTTCGTGTGCAGAAACATCAATAAGATTGACGAGTTTGCTGCCCATTTCAAGAAATTGAACCTAACGTACACTGAAAGGCTAAAAGGGTTTGACCCTAATGGCATCTTTTGAGAACATTTACTGGCTGTTGGCTTTAACACCTCTTTTATTGATAAACAACTGACCCAAGACAGGAACAATGTCGACAACAATCCTACTTCTACCGATTGCGACACAGATACCTTGCAAAGCGCGTCTGAATTGTACAGACAACATGGAAAAGTATCTGGTGAGAAGAGTACCCAGTCCCCCGCTAGCATTCCCAAGAGCATGACATCATAGAGCATCGCTTCGACGGTCCACCCCAGTAAGAAAGCAAGCCAGAAATCTTCGAGCGGAGGAGGAGATAAGAACCCTCCTCGCATAAATATTGATAGTTCTCACAAAATTCCACTGGCGAAGAAGAGAAAAAACAATGCAGGGCAGGCGGAGGAACCCAAAATTGAAAGTGGAAAACTGCAACTTGAAATTGAAACCGAACACATGCAGAAAATTGGGTCGTCTGTGGTGGAAATATCTGAGACCGACTTTTTTGACGTAGATGAATCCTTCATAATCTAGAGCGCTATTTTTGACAACCAATCTAAAAGTTTGGTCATTAAAAAGAAAGATGTAACAAACAGGAAAGGCAAATCTCGCACTGAGATTAACTTTAGGGAAATGCAGTCGTCCCAAATCTCCTCATTTCACCAGGTAACCGATGAAATTCTTCGTGATTCCATTAGAGGAATTGAGATGAAAAATGCCAATCTGAAAGACCGCCTCAACAAATATGAGCAGACTTTCATTGCAACCCCAGAATTTGCCAGTCCTTTGGCAACAATCGTGCCTTCCACCACTGCAGCCAAGATGAAAGAATCCTCTACCCTCCTTGCATGCTCTAGAGCCATTGTAGAGAATAACATCAACAGAAGAATGCATCTACTTACTGAAGCTTGGGAAACATCGCAAAATTTAGTTTCCTTCGGAAATAAGGCCAATGATTTCCTGCAACATTTGGAGGCGAATTTAAGAAATGAACAACATTTATGTGATTAGGTACTGGCCCCTTTTGCCAACTATGCCGTCAACACATCGGAACTGAAAATAAGACAAGAGAAACTCCCCTCCCCAAAGCAGACCAAGAAAGTAAAAGCATGTTGGCAAAAGAAAGTTGACAACCTGGAGCTCATTGTCAAATCATGTAAACAAGTCATATCAGAAAAGGAAGATTTATTCACAAGAATGCTGCAAATGGACTTAGTCGGAACTACCAACAAGGTTCAAGATCCAAACTTAATTCTCAAATCGTTGTCAATCACCAAAGAAGCATTCCAGGAACAAGTTGATATTTTAAAGGGGTTGTCTTTTGAAAAGTTTTACGGCATAATTGAACATCGTCTAGATGAGCACGAGCGCTGGGTACTGGACTATGCGAGACACAATGAAGAAATTGAATAGAGTCTGCATAGTATTTTAATGGATCTAAGGAAATTAGAAAAGGACCTTTACGACATAGAAATCTGGGATGAAATCAACACAACCCCCATGAAAAGCCACATCGAAGAATGGTTCCAACAGAGAATGGACAACCTTGTCCAAGAAGGGTAACAACCGATCAACATGACTCCACCAACCATCGACGACGGCAACAAAAACACATCGGCTTCATAGTAAGTCTATACTGGCATGCTGTTTTCTTTATCAATCCACTTTAAGTCTATGTTGTCGTCTTGTTTTCTTTATCAATCCACTTATGACCTCTTTAAATAGAAAACTGTAACTAAAGACTCGTAACTTCCAATTTCTTCTTTTCAGGGCTTCCTCTCTATCGTCGCGCACTTCTTCTTTCGATGTTCCTAATTCTTGTACTTATTTCTTTTTATGGTCCGCGGGAGCCCCAATCCCAGTCTATATGACAAATGCATTTAAATTTCCAGAAACATGTAACATGCATTATTAATTTTTGATAAATTCCAAAGAAAACAGATTCGAGAATGCCTTTATTGTATACTAAATTTTGGGTTTCCAGGAACCTTTCTTGTTTGTTCCAAAGAAAACTAATTCGGATCTGCTACATTTCTTGTGTCCTATTGTATGCTAATTTTTTTGTCTTTAACGACGTTGTTACTATTCTATTGTATGCTAGCTTTTTGGGTGTCCAGGAACCTATACTTTGATAGATTCCGATTTCTCTTCTGTCCATAACCCTTTGCTTTCGATCAAACTAGTTCATGAATGCTAATTTCTTTCTGTTTTCCTCCACGAAACTATGTAACAGATGTCATTACTATTCTATTGTATGCTTTTAAATTTTGATGTAATTTCCAGAGATATGTAACATACATTATTTATTTTATAATAAGTTTCTATAGTTCGCAAGTCCGCTTTTCAATTTGTATGTCGCAGAACTCTCGGTGTTGTTTTTAGGGCACAGAACAACAGTGGCCCATTTTTGAGCCCACCAGCTCGAGAACCCGCGATCCAAAAACTGCCTAAGTATGGAATCATGGCTCTGTGCATGCTTTATAAAACCAGTGCAAAGAAAACTAATTCGACAATGCTATATTTTTTTTGTCCAAGAAAAGCCTTAGTTTTAAAGCAAAGTAAATGTAACACACGTTATTACTATTCTATTATATGCTTTTAAATGTTCATGTAATTTCCACAGATATGTAACAAACATTATTAATTTCTGGTAAATTTGTAGAGTCCGCAACTCCGCGTCTCATTTTGTATATCGCGGAACTGTCAGTGCTATTTGTAGGGCACAAAACATCAGAGGCTCAATTTTGAGCCCATCAGGCCGAGAACCCGCGAATGAGGGCATAATTTTCTATAGTTCGCAAGTCCGCTTGTCAATTTGTATGTCGTGGAACTCTCGGTGCTATTTCTAGGGCACAGAACAATAGAGGCCCATTTTTGACCCGCCAGCCCGGGAACTCGCGATTCAAAAACTACCTAAGTATGGAATGATGGCTCTGTGCATGCTCTATAAAACGTGTGCAAAGAAAACTAATTTGGAAATCCTATATTTTTTTTGTCCAAGAAAAGCCTTAGTTTTAAAGAAAACTAAATGTAACACACGTTATTACTATTATATTATATTATTTTAAATGTTCATGTAATTTCCACAGATATGTAACAAACATTATCAATTTCTGGTAAATTTGTAGAGTCCACAATTCTGCGTCTCATTTTGTATATCGTGGAACTGTTGGTGCTATTTGTAGGGCACGGAACATCAGAGGCCCAATTTTGAGCCCACCAACCCGAGAACCCGCGATCCAAAAACTGGCTAAGTATCCAATGAGGGCATAAGTTTCTATAGTTCACAAGTTCGCTTGTCAATTTGTATGTCGCAGAACTCTTGGTGCTATTTCTAGGGCACAGAACAACAAAGGCCCATTTTTGAGCCAACCATCTTGAGAACCCGCGATCCAAAAAACTGCCTAAGTATGGAATGAGCTCTCCGTGCATGCTCTATAAAACGTGTGCAAAGAAAACTAATTCGACAATGCTATATTTTTTTTGTCCAAGAAAAACCTTAGTTTTAAAGCAAACTAAATATAACACACGTTATTACTATTCTATTATATGCTCTTAAATGTTCATGTAATTTCCACAGATATTTAATAGACATTATTAATTTCTGGTAAATTTGTAGAGTCCGCAGCTCCGCATCTCATTTTGTATATCGCTGAACTGTCAGTGCTATTTGTAGGGCACAGAACATCAGAGGCCCAATTTTGTGCCCGCCAGCCCGAGAACCCGCGATCCAAAAGCTGGCTAAGTATCCAATGACAACATAAGTTTCTATACTTTGCAAGTCCGATTGTCAATTTGTATGTCGCGGAACTCTCGATGCTATTTCTAGGGCACAAAACAACAGAGGCCCATTTTTGAGCCCGCCAGCCCGAGAACCCGTGATCCAAAAACTGCCTAAGTATGGAATGAGGGCTTCGTGCATGCTCTATAAAACGTGTGTAAAGAAAACTAATTCRRCAATGCTATATTTTTTTTGTCCAAGAAAAGCCTTAGTTTTAAAGCAAACTAAATGTAACACAYGTTATTACTATTCTATTATATGCTTTTAAATGTTCATGTAATTTTCACAGATATGTAACATACATTATTAATTCTGGTAAATTTCTAGAGTCCACAACTCCACGTCTCGTTTTGTATATCGCGGAACTGTCGGTGCTATTTGTAGGCCATGGAACATCAGAGGCCCAGTTTTGAGCCCGCCAGCCCAACAACCCGCGATCCAAAAACTGGCTAAGTATCCAAGGAGAGCTCCGTGCATGCTCTATAAAATCTCGTCCCCATACTTTATAAAAGTACAAATTTCGTATGTATAAAACTAAATATCTAATTTACTAAAGGTAGATATTTCGTATGTATAGTTTATTAATTTCTAATAAATTTCTATAGTTCGCAACTCCGCTTCTCAATTTTGAGCCCGCCAGACCGACAACCCGCGATCCATTATAAAAGTAAATATTTCGTATGTATAAAACTAAATATCTACTTTATAAAATTACATTTTTGGTATGTATAGTTTATGTTGTGTCCATGAACCTATAATTTCATAAATTTCAATTTATTTTGTGTCGAGGAACCCTTGTTTTAAACATAACTAATTTGGTAATGCTAAATTTTTTGTGTCCAACAACCTTTCAAATGTTGATAATTTTTTATATTTTTTCAGAAACAACTAATTCGGAAATACTATGTTGTGCATGCAAACCACATGTATTTCAACTTTCTAGCCACGTGTCTATACTAGGTCATATTTACTCCCATCCCAACCTGACAAGGACTACGCTGCCATACATGACTTGTTCTTTATGTTATATTAAATATATGTTTGTGAGATAAAATTATTCTTTATGGTATATTAAAGTTTCTTCGCAACTTTAAATCTCGTAGATGAACTATTGACCAAACTTTATGGAATGCATAAAGAAAGAGTTTAACAAATGAATACATTTCAATGGAGTTTTAATAGATATGACATCATCATTATTATGTTTGGTTAAATTGTGTATATTATTAGACTCATGAAATAATATAGTTTTTTTATATAAATTACTTACTTTTGGTAATTAGATAGGATTAGTACTTTGACTTTTGTGATAATGATTAAATATTATTGGATGTAGATATATGATTTGATATCATAGTTTATTTGGTAATTAGATAGGATTAGTACTTTGACTTTTGTGACATGATTAAATATTAATGGATGTAGAGATATGATTCGATATCATACTTTATTTTGTAATTTTGTAGATCGTATGATAAGTTATGTTATTATTTTAATGTAAATATTTAAATAATTTTCTTTTAAAAAAATATGTATAATCTAAATGTAATTGCGCAACCTTATATATCTTGAAAAGGTTGATTGCATATTTTAAAAACATGATTTAAGATTCAATTATGAATTTGAGCAATTGTTTAGATTGAAAGATTAACATCAAGAGGGATGTTACATCAAGTTATTCCTATAAAATTATTTAGAAATTGTTTTTTTTTATTTGAATTTTACATTACACAAACTCTTCACTTGCACTTTAAATAATTTTTTCTTCCTTTATATTTTGCATATAGCGTTCTGAGTAGTGCAATGGATCAATATAATACATTTTTGAAATTTAAACATTCCCTTTTTACACATAGCACCTATACATCTAGATCCATAATATTTTAATTTTCAACTTCTCCTCCTTCTCAACCATGAAGTGTTTTTCCTATATATGTGTGTCTTTTGCGTGCGTGCGTATATATATATAATTTTAAATAACTCAGGCTTTCTTTGTCTTATAGCTTTCTATATATATAATTTTAAATAACTCATGCTTTCCTTGTCTTATAGCTTTCTCATTTCGAATCATAAGAGT
>SNQJ01S0011305.1:7964-63183 GCA_010110895.2 Picea sitchensis | reverse complement strand
ATATATATATATATATATATATATATATAAATATTAATACGTTCTCATTCTTTCACGGTTTTCTTTGACTCTTATTTAATATATATTAAAGGAAATTCCAAAAAAGAAATCCATAAAACAAGAAAAGCATGAAACATTTAAAAAGTAAGTTATATATATGAATTGGTTCATAAGGTATCTTTATAAGGAGAAAACAACGAGTAGATAGTTTTTTAACTTGTAAAATTGATAAGTTGACGAATTTACTTTAGGTCAATGTTGATGGTTTCTTCTTTACAACCACAGATAAAAAACATTCAAATTGAACATAAAATTTTAGCATTGCACCTAAGGTTTAATAAAATATTGGAATTTGGACTTACTCAATAAGTTGAATAGTATTCTTAGATTACTATAAACACAGAAATTATCAAAGCTTTATGAAGCATGAATTTTAGAGAAAAAAACAAGAAAACATTCTTCAAAAAGGAAGGCTTTTCACATTAAGGCTCTATTAGAATTGGTGCATGTTGATTTCTATAAAGCTATAAGTGAATCATGAATTAGAAGGAAGTCATATTTGTTGGACCTGGTGTTATGGTGATGGTATTGTTGGATTACTGAGAGGGGGGGTGAATCAGTAATAGAGCAATTTAACCATATAATCCAAGTGTTATATCAATGAAGCATTATTATCCAATAACTGCAGAGTAAATAAGCAATGAACAAATGAACAATCATACACATAAATCAGTACTAGAGCAATTTAACCATATAATCCAAGTGTTATATCAAGGAAGCATTATTAGTCCAATAACTGCAGAGTAAATAAGCAATGAACAAATGAACAATCATACACATACACAGTACAATTAAAGTGTTTTACATGGAAACCCAAACTGGAGAAACCACAGAATGCTTTCTTTTTCTTATATGTCTTGAAGAATTATATTCATTGGAAGCACTTGTCCTCCTTGTTTTCCAGTTGCAACTGGAAGGAGGCTCCAACTCTAGTTTCAGGCTACAACCTGAGTGGGAAGCTCAACTCCCACCTCTGGATACATCCATAAGGAGGCTACAACTCCCCTATGTTCTCAGGCTAAACCTGAGGGAAGCTCCAACTCCCCAATTTCTCTTACATAACCAGAAGGAGGCCAAGCAACCTCCTCCTATGTTCTTTTTCTCGGTTACAACCGGAAGGTGGCTATGTCCACCTGTCCTGCCCCTGTCCTGCCACCCTGAAGTAGAAGCAGAATGATGGAACCACTGTCACACTATCACTGTGTGAGATATACCGTTGTAAACCTGTACCAATAAATATGGAACCATGCATCAAATCCAGCGATCAACCTGTAATCAACCTGTACTATAAACAAGTGCATCAACTATGCAATAACCTGTAATCAGTCCCAGGCTATAAACAAGTGCATCAACTATGCACCAACTCTGTAATCAACCTGTAATATAAACAAGTGCATCAACCATGCACCAACCTTGTAATCAACCTGTACTATAAACAAGTAAACAACCATGCACCAACCTGTAATCAACCTGTACCATAAACAAATGTATCTAACCATGTACCAAGTATGTACTAACTATGTGTCAACTATTCATCAATCCAGACTCATCAATATACCAACATCATCAACTATACCTCATGTATAAAGCAACTCATCAACTAATGTCTCAACTATGTACTCAACAAGTAATACAACTAAAAGTCTCTCATCAATTTCTATCATCAAAATATGATTTGTAGCTCTGTAATAGACCTGGTGTTTCTTGATCATATTTCTATAAACCTTCACACCTTTTAACAACAAGAAACTAGCATTTTCAAACGCTTTTGGGCCTCTCACATGCCTAGTTTTGGATTACTAACAACCCTAACTTGAAGTAATCATAACTTTGAAACCCCAGAATGTATAAAGATCTGAAACTGATACACACAATGTTCTTTTCAGTGTGTTTTATGCAATTCCTCCATGGCACTGCTTGGAACTCTCATAAAAGGAGTTATAGCAAAATGGCATACTCTGTCAATTCTCGCTTATTCCTAGAGAGCGTCCTTGTAGAGAGGTCCCAAAGACAAAATATTCAATGAAATGATCTGAAACTGTTAAGAAGAATACTAAAGCTTCTACTCCAACTGACACATTATTTCTTACTGAATTTGATATGTTATGAAGAAAGCAGGACGTTTTTAAATTACCTGAAACCCCTGATTTTGATTAGTTTCAGGGCTGGCCACAAAACCCTATTTTCCAACGGTAACTCCAAAATACAACGACCCACAAGCTGATTTTTTGAACCACAGATACTCTTGATATGTTTTCTCACTTGCATAGAAATTTTCAGGATCTGAACCACAGAAAAAAAAGTTATAGCCGAAAATGGTGAGATGACCTAAAATAACATACCATAGAAAGAACATTCAAAAGAATTTATCCTTCCCTCGTATCGGCCTTCTTTTTTCAATTTCCTTAGAATTTCACAAGATATCATTTTTATAAATCAGACACCTATAGATATTCAATATGCTCCCAAGTGTTTCTAAAATGAGAGCTCCTTACCTCATTTATATTCTCCAAGCAGCTTCCTTAAAACATATTCCTAGGTCACTTGGCCCCACTTCTCCTTTATTTTTAGGGTTGGGTCCATTTCTAATTTCCTTCCCATTAAAATTATTATTGAAATAATTTATTTTGAATTCACTTTGAATTATATTACACCTATCACTTCACTTTATCATTTAATTAATAATATCTCAGTCCACTTTGGATTACTTGGACCTTTAAATTTCTAGATGACATCCGAGGGCCCTCCAACTTCTCGTAAGGCCATAACTCTCAAACCTATGAGGAGTTATGTGGACATTGTACATACCACCAGAAATGGCATGACATGTACTATCCATAGAATAAATAATATCTGAAAATATATCATAACTCATACCATTATCTATCAAACAAACTTGGGTCCATTACCTCCAAAACTGGTCTCCAACTTCATGGCTATAACCCTAACCGGTGAGGAATTATGGATCGTCTGCACATACCACCAGAAATGGCATGACAAGCAATTCATCCATCTAGGATAGTTTCACCAACAATTTCCTGATTCATCTCATATTCCTCATACAAGCATGGGTCCTCCAACCATTCTTCTAGGATAATCAATCCGCAGCCGCCTTCCCCGCGAGTGGCTACCATATGCATCACTTTTAGAGTTCATCCATTTTGTACACCTTTATCAATCATGATAAGACACAATTAGTCATCTATATTTTTCCAACAACGGTCATATACCAATGGAACCACATCGGGATCCATTCATCATGTATCACGACACTCATTGATCCATCTTTCATCTATGCATTCTCATCAAGGACAATACATATTATATTACATCAATCATCAATCAATCAATCCTTTGACATCAATCAATCACTTGACATCAATCAATCAAACCATTGGTATCAATGACAACATGATCCAACAATTTCCCTCTTTCGGGTATCGATGGCAATACCAACATTGATGTCAACACTCATCATCAATTATTGATGTCAACATGTAGATATATCATGTTCTACATCAATAGTCACTATGACTATCTCTCCCCATCAAAAAAAACATCAATCACATCAATATGACCATCTCTCCCCATTAAACATCAATGTGACTATCTCTCTCCCTTTGATATCAATGGCAAGTACATTCTCCTCTTGGGCCGCCTCTATCCGAATTCCCTTTGATCTTCTCCGACACCTCTCCTTTTCACTGCTGGATAATTACTCGATGTAACATCGAATCATATCAGCCATGTTCCCCGAAGCATGCTCTCATTCTCGATCCGATAAATCTGATCCACCTCGAACCATGTCGCCCTTCAAGATCTAATAATTCTCCTTTGTTATCAATATAAAAGGTATCTTTCCATCCGAGCTCTCGAAAGATCATCCTCTTATGGTGCTTCCTGTACATCTAAGACATATAAGATAAACATTCAAAAGTATTCATTTTTGGAGTAGAAATAACTCCAAGTCTTCAGCTTAAGATATTCAAAGGCTTCCTATGGAAGTGATTTTATAAAGATGTCTTCCACTTGTTCTTTGTGCCCACATACACAAATTGCATGTTCTCTGCGAACTCACCCCTGAGAGTGATACTCTTATTGGAATGTGCTTAGTCTGGAGTGCATCACGGTTTTGAGGATACCGATGGCATCGGTATTATCACAATATATTGAATACCATCATACTCAACTCAGACATTCATTACAAAGTTTTATTTCATCTTAAAAGAACCTTGTACAACATGTCGCCACAGAATATATCATTTCTACCAGATAGAGATATTTATGATTGTTTATTGTTTAGCCAAGATACCAAACACTCACCTATGTAAAACACTACTCCACTGGTGCTTCACCGATAATCAATGCAACCTACCCAATATAGATCTGTGTAGCAATAAGTGATAGATCTTTTCTTTGGATACCATAATCCAAACTCTTCTCTGCCTTTGAGATATCTGAAGATCCTCTTTATCGCTAATACATGTGATTCCTTTGTTGCTTTGACGTGATTCAAGTTCCGTAAAGAAGTGATAGTTCTCCAAGTACGATATCAAATTCACTCGATGTCTTTTGCAAATTTTTGTCTTATCCTGTCATCATCACTACTAAAATAATATCATCAACATAAACTTCAATTAATAAAATATTACCTTTGACTTTACCTTGATGTAGAGGTTGCCGTCTACACTTCCTTTTCCTCAACTCCTATCAAGTAGATATTCTTATCCAGTTCTCCTGAGTACCATGCTCTGTAGAGCCCTGCTTTAGACCATACATTCTCTTTAATTTTACACATAGTCAGGTTCTCCTAATAAATCAAACTCTTCCGTTGTTCAATGTAGACTTCTTCTTCTGAACAGGGAACTTGAAGAAAAATTATACATTGAACAACCAGAATGATATACTTTAACATTTTTTGGAGCATGCATAAGCTAAAAGCAAACGTGATCATTTCCATTCCTAACTGGGGTAAATGTCTCTTCAAAGTCGTTTCTTTCAATCTGTGCATATCCTACATACCAATCTAGCTTTGTTCCTTTTAACCCATGTCTTCTGATAAATCCATCTCATTCATACCTCATTCAAGACTCTACTTCATGTTAAATCCATCCCATAATGCTAACCCATTTATCATTGTACTATCAAACCATACTTATGTTAACCCATCGTCTTCAACATGTCTTCTCAAACTCTGCAAGTTTCTCTAAGGATGATTCTTTGGTCTATCATAACTATCGTATAGACTCTTGCCTAATATTCATATTACATGGATGGATGGATGGATGGAGGAATGGAAGGAATGGAAAATGGAATGGATGGAATGGATGGAATGGATGGATGGATGGAAAGGATGGAAGGAAGGATGGATGGATGGATGGATGGACGGAATGAAGGATGGATGGACGGATGGAATGGAAAGGAATGGAATGGAATGGATGGATGGATGGACGGAGGAATGGAATGGAGCCGGAATGGAGCCGGATGGAATGGATGGAATGGATGGAATGGATGGATGGAATGGACGGACGGATGGATGGACGGATGGAATGGATGGACGGAATGGATGGAATGGATGGAATGGATGGAATGGAAGGAAGGATGGATGGATGGATGGATGGATGGATGGAGGATGGAATGGATGGATGGATGGATGGAATGGACATGGATGGAATGGATGGATGGATGGAATGGAATGGATGGATGGACGGACGGCCATCTTCATCTATGCATTCTCATCAAGGACAATACATATTATATTACATCAATCATCAATCAATCAATCCTTTGACATCAATCAATCACTTGACATCAATCAATCAAACCATTGGCATCAATGACAACATGATCCAACAGGTATTGATGTCAAAGAAGGCCAATATGGTCAATGTTGGAGATGGTGTTATGATATTGACATTGATGGAAAGAGGATCAATATGGTCACCGAGAACTTGATTAACTTGATTAAGGTTCATGTATTCATATCGGTATCCTAACAAAAGGTTATGTTGAATTATGTTACTGACATCCATTTACAAAGGAAGCAATTGAACAAAAGTGGAGGGCTTGTTCACTCCATGAAGATATCATTGGAAGACCTTTTCAATGGAACCTCAAAAAGAAGTCAATGTGCTCAAAATACAAGAATAAATAATCAAATTTGGTGCTTCAATAAAATACAACAGGTGTTAAGGATCAGGTATAAAAATCTCAGTAAGGAGGACGCTTCACAGATTGTTCATTACTTAGTTCTTGAAGAATCTTGTTATAGAAGTTATGGATAATTGTCATCCATTCTCAAGTGGATGAAAGCAAGGCCAAAATATCGTCTCTCAAGGCATATAAGATCTTTTATGAGAATTGTCTCCAAGAAGGTGTGAGAAAAATCATCAAAGATCTTATTATGATCGTTAGCTCACTGGATCAAAGTCTCAGAAATAGTTGGATCATGCTATAAATGTTGAAACTTGCTACAACTCCATGCTACAAGATTAGTGTTGCAACTCGCTGCAACTCCTATTTGCGACTCCACACTACAAGATTGGTGCTGCAACTCCTATGTTGTGATTCCACATTATAGGATTGGTGTTGCAACTCCACGCTACAAGATTAGCTGTAAAAAATTGACCAGAGTCAACACGGATGTGGAAGCGAAGGCATCATTTAAAATCTGCTATTATAATTTTCGAGTCCACTCTGTTAGCTTGATGATAAAGGATGAATGTGGATTTGTGACCAAATCTCTAATGCTGAAGTGGACGCATCATTTGGCAAGTTTAGAAGGCGACCGCAACAGTAAATCTAGGCAAGGTTCCTTCAAAGAACCTCATGTACCGTCCACCTTGCACATTTTCTGGGGAAACTACTCTTTCATTGGATAATTTGGCATGTTCTGCACAAAACCCATGTCGTAGAATTTTAAAATTCGTTTCCATCGTCCCAGAATATTCGTACGAAAATCACTGTTTGATTTGGACGCCTTTTTAAATTAAAATCAATTAATAAACATAAAAGTCAGTGTTTGTGTTAATTAAATGAAGAGGTGCAATGTTTTATTATTAAAAAGATACATTGGTTCATTTGCTCTTTTACAAAAAGACACAATGTTTCAATATCATATACCTGTTGAGAGACTATATAAACAGAGAAAAATGGTAAGAAGGAAAGTGTCTCTGTGGTCCAATCTAGAAGACATAAACATAGTCTAAGGAAGAATGCTGAATATATTCATGAAGTAAGGGTGGAAGAGAGGAGCAAGGGAGGATTGATGTTTTCTATAGATTGAAGTTTATAACAGGAAGTTGGTGCTCTAAAAAAAGGGAGTTGGTGCTTCCTAGAGTTGGTGTTCTAAAAACACAGAGTTGGTGCTTTAAAACAGGGAGTTAGTGCTATAAAAATAGAGAGTTGGTGCTTCCTAGAGTTGACGCTATAAAAACAAGGAGTTGGTGCTTCCTAGAGTTGGCGCTATAAAAACAGGGAGTTGGTGCTTTAAAAACAAGGAGTTGGTGATTCTTAGAGTTGGTGCTCTAAAACAGGGGATTGATGTCTCCTTGAGTTGGTGCTCAAAATAAGAGAGATTGATGTCTCTCACACAATTGTAACTTGTACTTTTTATGTTTGTTATAATTAATTTCCATTTCATTGCAAACATAGTTACCAACTTAACGAGAACTCTACAAAGTTTTCATTTTTTGGGGGGTCAAGTTTTTTACCCTGTTTTTAAAAATGGTGCTACCGGTAGCACCCCCCTCCCTTTTTAGGTGTTTTTTTGTATTTTAAATTTTCTAATACACAATGTTTCTACTTTTTTTAAATGCTTGTTTTTTCATTTATTTTCAAATTGTTCAATTTTTATTTTATTTACCTCAACGATGTTTTTTCATCTATTTTCAAACTTTTCTATTTTTTTTTGGTTCAATGGTGTTTTTAATCATGTTTCCATAATTCATCCAATGTTAAAAATGTTGTACACCATTTATTTTTTTTAAATTAAGACTTTTCATATAATTATGTGTCCTTAATTAATTTATGGTTCCATACTTTTTAAATATAGTGGAAAATATAATTTTTAACACATTTTTTTACCTTTACTTCAATACATAGAAATTAATTGTAGTTAAATATCACTATTCTTAAATATTTAGCGAAAAAATATAATTCGTTTTTTTTTATCAATTAAAAATTAAAAAAAACTAATAAAAGAAAAAAAAATTGAAATTAAAAAAGAAAAAACATTTTAAAAACAAATTTATACTAAAAAAATCATTGAAGAAAAACTTAAAAAACTAAAGAAAGAAAAAAAACCATCCAAGAAAAACCTAAAAAACTAAAGAGGAAAAAAAAACCATAAAATTAAAAAAATATATATAAAGTAAGAGAAAATAAGAAAAAATTAAGAAACAGGTAAAAAAAATTGTAGCCCAAAAAAACTTTAAATTGGTGAAAAAAAACGATTTGATCCTTTAAGCCCATGCTTGAAAAAAGTTGTAATTTTGACCCGGTTACAAAAAATGGTGCCACTGGTAGCACCATTTTTTGATTTGGGGATTGATTTTCATGTTTTTTATGCAAAAATATGGGTTTTAAGGGCTAGAGTTCTCGTTTTGAGGTCACAGTTCTCATTAAGTTGGTAACTTTGTTTGCATCTTGTTGATCAATTTTTGTGATTAATAAGTTTAATTTATTAAATTATTGAAAAAGAAGTAATACTGATTAACCTCCCCCTCTCAGTATTGGCCAATATTTCAACAATATTTTATGACATTCACAATTGTTACAGTAAAAAAACTAATTAAATATTATATAACTAGAAAAAATAATAGCCACATCCTCCGAAAATAAATGGACAAGTTTACTAATTGTACAATCGTAAAAGATTTTGTGTTGAAGATTTACTAATTGTAATATCAAAATAGTGCATTACTAAGATAAACGACTAAATGCATTGACAATCACTTTAATTATGGCCATTAATACCAAAACAATGCATTCTTGGTAACCATTTTACTTTCGATCATCGATAAGATTGATCATCGACAAGGAAATTAAAAGAGGTGTGTTGAGGCCACAACAACCCCCTTTACTTTTTCTTTTATAAGGGAAAGGAAAGCCCCCCCCCGCGCCCTTAAAATTTCAATCCTAATGCCTGTCCTCAACTGTTTGAGTCCAATGTTTATTCTTTGTCTAACTTGAGGGAATTTGGGGTTTGATCTTGATTGATGATTGTCTTGAATAAGTTTGTTTTTGAAGATTATCAGAGTGGCTAACTCAAATTCTAAATCCTCTTGCTTACATGTTGTGCTTAATGTCTTCATCTTTATGCTTTCACATGTTGATCATGTTCTTTTGTTTCAAACTCCAAGTTTGAATCGAAAAAAAATATTCTTTTGAGTTTGAGAATTGTCACATATAGTTTTCAAGATGCTTATCTACAACCACCCATGATTATCTTTGAACATACCCAACACTCATTTATAATTTTTCTTGAAAGCATGGAATATAATGTTTATGGTGTATTGGCAAGTGTCATTTTAATCACATAACTGATCTCATCTCTTTGGTGGTTACATTAACAAGTATGTAGGATCACTTCATTTACATAATCTCTCCAACCTTGAAATGGATGTGGGGAATCCCTTGATCTTATTTCTCTTGCCTAGACCTATTTCTTTGCGGACATTGTCTACCATTTGAGGCCAACAATCAACATTATGAACTAATCCTTGTCTTACCCAAGCCTCGTCCGTATTTGTTTTTTTTTATCACCATTGCAGTGTTGAGGCCAGAACCTTAATCCTTGTCAAAAACCTTGATCCTTACCAAGCTTCCTTTATCAGGAAACAAATTACCTTGACTTATAGTTTCCCTAAGGTCCAAAGCTCGCAAGGCTACCAAATCCACCTTTCCCACAATCTTGCCCTGAGAGCTCATCAAAATTACTCTATCGAAAAGCCCCATTCGAAGTGTTGAGTGTGCGTTTTCCTAAGACTTGTCCGATGCCCGAAGGCCGAAAGATTATTAGGCTCCCTTCATTTGGCTTGTATCATTGGGTTGACTGAGTGAAGTCCCTTGTGATTTTTTTGATGTCTAAAAGGTGTAAGCTTCTTTGGACTGATCTCTACTAGTTTCTTCTTTCGACCTCTCCTCTCTTCAGAAACCCATGCCAAAGACCTATTGAGCTTCTTGGTTATAGAATCTTGTCGTGTCGTCACCCAATGCATGCTCGCTATTTGTTGTAATCAATATTCTGCATTATGGCCTAGCGTAAGAACCTATTCCTCGATCCGATCATATTCACTCTCTTTACAATATTATCAGGTCTTCTTTTCGAGGTGTTCAAATTAACTGGATTGGCAAGTGTCCTGCATCCGATTGGCGCCGATATTCTCTTACCATATGAGTTTCTATATGTGACATTAATTTGTTGCATGACATGCCATGTTTTCCCCCTTGGTTGCTTTCCATTCGTCGCATTCGAATTCGAGTGTTCATGATCACCATACGACCTAGCTACCTGCCTTGACAGTTGGTTACTTGAAACCTACCCGATATACCTTACTCCTATTTTTGGGTCCCTCGGTGTAGAACCCTGATAGGTGTGGAACCACAACGAGCATGGAACCTTGAATTGTGTGTAACTTGGCATTATTTTCCTAATTTGTATATATAGATATATATATTTTAATTTTAAATTTTTAATTTGTATTTATTATTTCCATTTGTATTTTACTCTTAGTTTTGCAAAACCACATGGTAATTGCCCATGGTTTTCCCTAGAGTTACTCTTGATATTCATTTTTTACATGTAGAAAATCAAGTTTACTTTTAAAATGTTTTTACATGGGTCAAATGTGTTTTTACATGGACAAACTATTTGTTTTACGTGAATAAACTATTTGTTACATGGTATGTTTTGCATAAAACCCTAATGTATAATATGTACATTCTCATGCCCCGTAAAATTATAAACAATTTGTCTCGATTGCATGTTTTCGTTTTTCTCCTCACTCATTAAAATTCACCATAATATTTCATGAGACCTCTCTCGAGGCTTCTTCCCATTGGTCCTCATCTTCACTTCACGGTAAATTCCATTGGAATTTTCCATTAAGGCATACCTCCTACTTTGGCAAGAATCCCTTACTCCCGACAAACCTTCCTTCATTCTGAGAATCCCTCCTCCCATCATCTCAAATACCTTTAGGAACTATATGAATATCTTATTAATATCTCAAACCTAGTTCATCGAGACTCAAGCTTAACTATCGAAAGAAGTTACTAGCCCATCGAATTCTTTACTTGGATTTACTTCCATTTACATCCAAAAACTTTAGCCCATCAGAACGTGCATGTATTATTATAATATTTCCCAATCCATCAGAGTGATATCCATTGGAGTGGTGATCTCACTCCTTAACTCCACACTTCGACCATCGAACTTTGATGGTAAGTCATCATAGTGATTACACATAGGAGAGTGGAGTCAACTCTCCCACTTACCATTCCAACTGTCGGACTCCGATGGTAAGCCATCATACCATGTATTATTTTAATATTTTTTTTATGCCATGTGAGCTATCAGAAACGTGCACTCATCAGAAGTTGTATTATCTTAATATTATTTATGAGCCATCAGAGTGAGCTATGCCATTGTTGATGTTTAGATTGGTCACAATCCCAACAAAAACCTCACAAGGATATAAATACCCCCCTGCATTTTTATAGAGGTGGTACTCCTTTGTATTTGTCTAAAAGTTATAGCTTGATGTTCTATGAAGAATAGGGGAATGCTAAATAGTAAGACCCAATTTTTGTTTCTTGAAATAAAATACAAAGATACTATTCAAATATAAAAGAATATTCACATACAAAATTCCTGAGAGAAGGACCATGAATCTTTCAAAGTCTAAAATAAAATATATACTGAGAATTATACAACAATAAAGAAACCACAATATGAAAACAAGACATTCCTTACATCCATCACATCATAATAAAATTTGGTCACATTCATAAGACAGAAAGATAAAGGTCCACAATTTTAGAAAACTTTAAAAGAGTTTTTCATTCATAACAAAAACTAATATGATAGGTGCACTTCAAAAATCTCGTGCTCATAAACTTGGAGTTTGAGAAATAATTGAAATTACACCCCAAAGTGGTTCTCTTGGGAGTTCAAAAATAAATAGTCTGTTTTACAAATAAATAAAATGATTGTGTTTGTCCAAATGGAATGGGATGGGGTTCCTGTGGACCATAAAAGAAAGTGTAACAGGGTTGGACTTGAAATAAGAAAAAGGAAATAGTTAGAGATTGGTGATGGGTTCTAAAAAAAATGAAAATACACAACTGGATGATTTCTAAACAAGAAGTATACAAAATAGGAGACTATGAAAGATGACTTGTTTACTTACGATGATGGATTCTCTCTCTTGTTATCTGCTAGCTGAGGTGCCTTTTGTATTCTCCTTCGCTGGAATTCTATGACCGGTTGCAACTACCTCTTCTTGATCTGGTTCCATTATTTTAGTTAAGGCATTCTTTAACCAATTTTCAATATAATCTCTAATTGGTGCAACACTTATTTCCCGCCTTACTCTTATGTCAAATAACGAACCTTCCAGATCTCAAAAATCAATTGGAAGTTGATGTAATGTATCCTCAATGTCTTCATTCTTGTTTACATAGATAACTAACCAACTTTCAACTTCCAACTATGAATACTCATTCAAACTATTAAATCTCTAAGTTGATACAGATTTCAACAATTCCAATTTTTCTTCGAATTGCTCTTTTGACATGAGAATTAAATTTAATATAAACTTTGGGTCTTAAACTTCTCTGGTTGTTCTATCTAGGTTTAACTCAATTAATTTTAGATATGAATCTCCCCTTTTGACACTTGTAGTGTCACAATCGACCAATATTTATTTTAGACACTTTATTCTTTTTATCCAACACGCTTTGAGTTGATTTATACGAACAGGGGATGGTAAGTCCTCTTCTTTTCTTTTAAACTCACTCATACTTGAAACTTTCATAGAAAATGTAGTAATAGCCCCTTTATAGAACTCCTCTTCATTTTCTAGATCAACTTGTAGGTACGATCTCAAGTTCGTCTTTCTTGATCCCAAATAAATGAAAATTTTTGCTAGTTCCTATGCCTCAAGAATTAGAGACATTATTTTCTTGATGTTTTCTCTGACATATCTTCTGACAACAACGAGTAAAATTGATGTCCCTCTTAATATTGAATTGGATTCTAGTGTTCCATCAAGACTCTTCATGGCTACATTGTAGTAATTGAGATACCAAATATGGGCGGGGGCATTAGAGTTCTCTCTAATTCTTTAATCATGTCTTTTAGGATTGCATTTTCACTTTCCATTTATCCAATTGACATCTTCAGAGTTTCACCCATTGCTTCATGGATTTGTACAATTCTAAATGGTGGAACTCCATTTCAGTTAAGCTTTGAGCTCAACTTTCCTTAAATCTTTTTATTTTTTGAATTAATTTTTTCAAATACCAATTTCTTTGAACTTTTATCGAATAGGGCGCTATGCAAAGTCAGGGATTCTTCTTTGAATAGAACTGGTTCCCATGTGATCGATTCTGCTGCAACTTCTCTACTTTCCTAAATCCTCTATTCTTTGTAAGGATATTCAATGTCCTCAATGTTCAAGTCCAGGTCCATATCTTCAAGAACAATTTCATCTTTAGGTGCACCCTCATTTCCTCCTCCCCAAATTGTTTGTTTTTTTCTTTTACTGGTCACTGGAAGCTTGTGGGGTCTTTCCAAACTTACCTTAGGAGGATTCTAGTCACCTCCATCATCATAATTGTTTATTGCATATTTTTTGTTCTTGAGATGTAGGTTGATATTTTTGTCTTGGTAGGCCGCTTTTATGAGAAGTGTTGGGAGACCATGTACTCCTTTCATTTACAACTTTTCCATGTTGTCTATGTTGCTCAATGGTGCTCATAACAATTTCAACATCTTCTTTTTTTTTCTCATTAGGAAGTGCCCAAGGGTTCTGGATATCGCCTTCCTCTTCTCCGAATAAGAATGTATTAGCAAATGTGATATTGTAGCCCACATAAATCATGTGTTTCATGAATAACTAGTTAGGGTCGAACCCTTTGACTTCATCTACTACCTTTAAATTAAAATGATCAAATTGAACAAGAAATTCATCGATATTTATAGTGTCTTTCAATGCTATTTCTCCAATTTTCCAAGGCAAAGGGAGAAATTGACTTTTTCTCTTTTCGTGAAAGAAATGGGCCCAACATATATATTGTTTGTAGACTTCCACTACAAACATCTTATCAGACACACAATATGGGAGATATGTGGGTCTTTCACGTGAACAATAAATCATGATGATATTGAAATACTCCATTGCTTCGAAACTTCCCTTTTTATCCAAAAATGATGTCGCTTCCAAAGACAGTCTTGATGTATTTGTTCCAAAAATAATCTCTTAAAAGAAGAAATAAATGAATTGTGTACTTCATAAAAATGATACATAGCCTTCCGTTACCATAAGGCAGAGTACCACATCTGAACTGGATCAGTTTTACAATTGACTTGTTCAGCTAAATGTAGTCCTTTGAAAACATGACAGTAAGTAATGACAAAGATTAGGTATGAGGACATGTAAAAGTTTTTATTCTTCGTGAAGTTTGATAATTGAAATGATAATTCATTAGAGATTTTCTTTGCCTAATCGAACACTGCTTTTTGATGAAAATAAAAATACAGGATATACAGAGCCAAACGAGGAATGGTGGCTATAGATTCTTACCTTGCTACCTTGGCAAATAACCATGTCATTTCTCGATAAATGTTTTCAATGAACTAACCTAGATAGTTGATATGTCTTCTGGAACCATTGCCGAGTCTTTAAGGTACTCTTGTCGAATCTCCAATCCACCATTTATTGCCTTAAACAAATATTTAGCTTCATCCCCTTTGAAATTCATTGTTGGCTTTGGAAGTCAGAGCATTCTTTTAAAGACTGAAGGAACTAAAGAAATAGGGGAATCTACCTAAAGTTGAATTAATCTCTGGTTCTTATCGAACTTGTCTATGCACCATGAAATCAATTCTTTAAAACAAAACACTTCTAGAACACAACCTGCTAGAGAAATCCCTAACGTCCAAATTTGGTTCACATCCCTCTCCGGAGGTGGTAGTGAAAAATAATACCTGTATGATATTAACCACTAGATTCTCTAATATTCTCGTCCAAATGAGTCGATGGTGTCTCCACATAAATGTTCTTTTATTTTGGTTGTCATAATTTATGAAGTTGGCGAATTAGTTCACAACTCTTTTCAATACATTATTACCAAAGAAATACCCTTTTTATCATAAAATACTTCGGGTCTCTTAGTTCAATGGGTTGTTAATGCGAATTAAATTTAAAATAATGAAGGACTGTCTTGAGAAGATCACCATTAATAATGACCTTTTAATACTCAACCCATTTGTTATCATCGTGAGATTTGCATTAAATGTTCATTGGGGAATGTGACAAGACATGACATATGTTGCCATGGGGCAATGAACGATCAACATGGTGAACGTCGGGGGAAGCAGAATCGAGAGTGTGTAGAGAAGATATGAAATCATCGTATACCCACAGACCCACAATGAACTTTTGAAAAAGAAGACTAAGTATGAGAATGGATCAAATTGATCGGGGTTGGGGGTATATGGAGCAATAATAAGATCATTGTAAACCCGCGAACCTGCATTGAAAACTCAAGAATCGGACTAAGCATGTAAAGTGAATAGAGTTAGCAGAGTCGGGGATATGGAGTGATAAAGGGAAAATGAGTGTAGTTACGCTGTGGGTTCGCGGGGGTGAAGGGTATAGTGGACAAGAATCAAAACATCCCACAAAGTGTGGTAGATTACAAGAAATTTATGAAATATGGAGAATAGGTCGGACGGAGGGGTCGCATTGATATACAAGTGAATCAGGAAAACACCTTAAACTTGCAATGAGACGTTTAAGAAATAAACTAAGTATGGGTGCAAAATGATGGTGGCAGAATGCGATGGTGAGTTTTGGAGGTCGCGAAACTTTGAACTAAGAAAAATATGTGTTGTGAACCTGTGAGAAACATGAAAAATTCTAAGTATGGAAAATGATATACAAGAGATAATTTACAAATGACTTAGCACATTGTAAGATCAATAACCATCCTAAGTTACATTATTTCAATATTATTTATGTCATTGTATGGCGTGTCGATAGCCCATCATAATGGACTCATTCAGATAACCTATTGAAGTGATAGTCCATCGTAGTGGGAGGTGTACATGCATCTACCATTATGAGACTAGCCATCTCGACAAGCCATCATAATACCTAATATTTTAATCATTTTAATTTTGATTTGACTTTGGGCTATATTTCATTTTTTGGGGGATATTTATTATTTATTATTTATTTTTAATAATTTTATTTTCACGTGGATGGGGGTGATGTTATTAATTTGATTTTCATGTAGGTTAATTTAATCGTTTTCCTATTTCATTTCTGTTTTATTTTAATTCTTATTTTTCACTAGGATTATTGGCCAAAATTACAACACACGCCCTAGGTCCTATGCCGCCTCTAGGTTCGTATACAAATTAGGTAAAGGTGCTAAAAAATATTTAAACCCCTCAATATTGAATTCCCTCATGAATGTGGTACAATTATTTCCAGGTTGAAGATCGACCACCCAGATCCACCCACAAGCAGATCAAGGGTTGTTGAGCATCAAATTTGAAACGAATATATCTAGAGCTACATGTGTCAGAGTTGAGCCCAAGATACCTTGTTGGAAAGATATCAAGTCAAGGAATGCATTAGGAGAGTACTTCAAGCCAAAACGGTAATGAAAAATCCTATAAAACATGAAAAATAGAAGATCATGAATTTAGGGGGAAAATTGACTGAGCGAACTTCAAACGACCATATCTGGGGCTACATGAAACAAAATCAGGCCAAAGATAGCTCACCAGAAAGCTAGTATAGAGTGGAATAGGTTGATATAGCAAGTATTGAGAGATTGAGGGCATAAATTCTCAGAAAATGCAGAAAACATAAGAGGCCCAAATTTAATTGAAAAACAGGTTGTGCAATGTTCAAACAGTCATATCATGAGCTGCATGAGTCAAAATTGGACTTGCAGGGGCACATTAGAAGGACGAGACAATGAAAACAAAGATGATATGGTATTAATCAACAAACTAACACAAGGAGCACCCATAATATCTCGAAGAAGACACCAGTGGGCAGAGTTGATAATATTTTTAAAATAAATATCATTTGTGAACTGCCTTATGGCAAGGATAACCACTCATGATTCTCTTCAACTTCTGTTTGTAAATCTCACATGTTCACTTTAGAAAATGTGAAAGAATTTTGAAATGTAAAATGAGAAACAAAGAGAAACAAAATGAACAACTACAAGAGCTGAGGAGTCTCCCTTGTCTTATAAAAGAGAACTCGTTCGATGTAATAGGGGACTTTTGCCCATTGTGTAGACTGTGAATACTATTAGTTTCGGATATATGAAGAACATAAGACATTTTTGAAGTCATAACTATATCAAATGGGTTTGGGACTACTCCACTAATGTTCTTGTCATTTAAGTTTTTATGAGTGGTGATCATATGAACTATTTTTGTGCTTAGTATTTAGAATGCTTATGCTGATGTGATTTCTAATGAGTACATGGATGATGTTACATGTCTCCCCTTCAACTATTTCAGATGATATCTGAAATATTATCGTTTTAACACATTATTGGCTACCATGAACTATTTTTGTTGTCAGAATATAATTTTAAACTATTCTCATCTATTAGTTTTTCTCCTGCAGGATATGTTAGAAGTAGTTAGATTATATTGGTTTGTTTTTGTTTAGTTTTGATTTGGAATTAATTAGAACTCTTTGGGGGACAATTTGTTGTCTTTCCCCTTTTTCTTATTTTAATTCTTAGTGGCAACCGGGCCCACATACTGGTTGAAAATGCTCCACCAAAGGAGAGTAGGTCTAGTTAGGACCTACCATCAGGTGTTCTCCCTTACCTGCTTGATAGGCCAACTGGACCCATCAAGATAAATGATGCTATAAGGAGGGCCAGATGAAAATCTAAGCTAGTGGAGTCATTTTTAATAATTGATTTAATTTGGTTATGACTCCATTCCATATCCCTTTATGGAGATGTTTTTCTTGTACGAAGATGGTTATGCTTGTATGGTACCGAGGAAACTTTGTCGAGGCTATGGAAACTCACTGGAAGTGAAGCAATGCTGGGAGAAAAGAGATGAGGAGCACACACATGTAGATGTTTGATTGTTATAAAAGGTGAAAATCCATGGTTAAACCAAAGCCAATATGAAGTATTCAGTCAATCAAGAATTTACCCTCACTAATTGGCTCTTTGAAAAGGGTGTGTTAGATTACAAGTACTAGAAATATTGGGTTATATCTTTTAGAAATTTGACATCATTATGGTACCCATGATTATTGGAAAATTGTATGCAGTTTGTTGAGCTTATATTTAAAATTCAGATTTGAAGTAAAGGCCCTAGACTTCTACTAGTTCTTTTTGTGTCGCCATTTGTTGAGGCCACAACAACCCCCTTTTACTTTTGCTTTTATAAGAGAAAGGAAAGCTCCCCCACCCCACTAAAACTTCAATCCTAATGGCTATCTTATGCCGTTTGAGCCTAATGTTTATTCTTTGTCTACCTCAAGGGAGTTGGGGTTTTGAACTTGATTGATTATTGTCTTGAATAAGTTTGTTTTTGAATATTTTTTGAATGACTAATTCAAATTTTGCATCCTCTTTTTTACATGTTGTGCTTAATGTCTTCTTCTTTATTCTTTCACATGTTGATCATGCTCTTCTGTTTCGAACTCTAAGTTTGAATCAAACAATCACTAATCCTTCTTTTGAGTTTGAGACTTGGCAAATGCAGTTTTCAGGACACTTATCTACAACCACCTATGATTATCTTTGAATGGAACCAACACTCATTTATAAGTTTGCTTGAAGGTAGGGAATATAATGTTTATGGTTTATTGGCAAGTGTTATTTTAATCGCATAACTGATCTCATCTTTTCTATGGTTGTAGGAGCAATTTCGCAGGATCACTTCATCTACATAGTCACTCCATCCTCAAAATGCATGTGGGGAATAACTTGATCTTCTTCCTCTCACATATACCTCTTTCTATGCGAACCTTGTATACCATTTGAAGCTAACGATCAACATTGTGAACTAAGCCTCGTCTTACCCAAGCCTCATGCCTATTTGTTTTTTATCACCATTACAGTGATGAGGCCATAACCTTAATCCTTGTCTAGGACCTTGATCCTTACTTGGCTTCCCCTTATTTGGATGCAAATTACCTTGGCTTACAGTTGCCCTTAGGTTTGAATCTACCTTTCCCACAATCCTATCATGAGCGCTCATCAAAATTACTCTATCGGAAAGCCCCATTTAGAGTGTTGAGTGTGTGTTGTCCTAATACTAGTTCGAAGCCTGAAGGATTAAAGCCTATCAGGGTCCCTTCATTTGGCTTGTATCATCGGGTTGATTGAGTGAAGTCCCTTGCTATTTTATTGATGTATTAAAGGCGTAAGATTTCTGGGAATGATCTCTATCAATTTCTTCTTTCGGCCTCTCATGTCTTCGAAAATACAGGCCAAAGACCTATTGAGATTCTTGGTTGTAGAACCTTGTTGTGTCGTCACCCAATGCATGATGGCTATTTGTTGTAATCAATATCATGCATTTTGGCCTGGCGTAAGAACCTATTCCTTGATCTAATCGTATTCACTCTCTTTGCAATCTTCTTAGGTCTTCCCTCTGAGGTGTTTAGCTATACTAGATTGACATGTGTTCACAAGTATCCCCATCATAGATGCACATTAGCCATCTAGCTGGAAAACACCTCCAACATTATCGGTTGGCCCTCCAACTAGTAACCTTCGATGCTACTGATCAACATTCTAACTGGGAATCATTTCCGACATTACAGGTCGACATCTAGTTCATACAAAACTAGTAACTCGTCACCTCACACAAAATTTGACTAAAAAGTTTAACACTCCCTTTTAACGAGGAAGGTATTCTTCTTGGCACAACCATCATCGCTGCTTCTGCACACCTTGATCATTGTCTTGTTGTCAATCACAAATCTATATGTCATAGGAAGTTCTGCACTTTCACTGGAGTAATGTACCAGCCTTCGTTGGAATAGCATAACAACATGCACCGGGGTAATATACCAGCTTGCATTATAGTAGCATACCAACATGCATTGGAGTACCAACCTATGCTGGGGTTGCATACCAGCCTGCGTTGGAGTACCAACCTATGTTGGGGTAGCATACCGACCTGCGTTGGGGTACCAACCTGTGCCGGGGTAGCATACCAACTTGCGTTGGGGTAGCATACCAACCTGAGTTGGAGTACCAACCTGCATTAGGGTAGCATACCATCCTGTGTTGGAGTACTGACCTATGCTGGGGTAGCATACCAGCTTGCGTTGGAGTACTAACTTACGCTATGCTGGCATACCAACCTGCGTTGGAGTTCCAACCTACGTTGCGGTAACACCCACTATTGGGGATGTCATCACTTCCCTCTACTAGGGAACACATCACTTCTCACTATTGGAGAAAAAAACATTTGGATTACTCCAAGATTGTCCCTGACAGAGGCTTGGTCAACATATCTGCTACCTGTTTGTTGGTAGAAATAAACTGGAGCAAGTGTCTCGTCATATTCTTCTCCCTCTTGCTGGGAGAATCCTCTGGATACAAATAAGGATTTGTAGATCTCTAGTCTATTTATCTGCAACATGCTTGATCTTGTAGATCAACTTGGAAGTCACCACTTACTTCCCTTCTGGTCTCAAAACCAAGGAAAAGACATGTATCCCATTCCTTCTGACTAGACTCCTCCTCGGTCACAATAGAAAAGTCTACTGAAGCAAGGGAATCTTCCCATAAGATCTCATATCTTCTCGAAGCCTCCAAAGCTTCGATCTAGCCTTCTCAACCCATGGCATCTGTCTGTTAGTTCTGAAAGACGTCTCTCTCTTCCATCTGAATATGAAAGTCTCTGAGTTTCCATTCTCCCTCTGAAGCTTGACTCCCTATGAGTCTGTATAATATTCAGAGCCATCTGCTCCTCATGATATGGCTCATCAAAATTGCATCCTACAAAGTTTCATGGGACCATGCTGGTCTCTTCTTGGTAACTGCAATGATTCTGGGTAGGCCCTTCTTTCTCTACTAAATCTTCCTCATGATCTGAAGAGTGATCAACTGCACTAGAGGGATTTTTTCGGTCATCCATGGAGCCTTCTTCTCCTTACAATCAATCTCCATATGAGATACTATGTATCTTGCAAAAGTACCCTTCTTTGTCTTCTTCTTATTTGGTACATGGATGTATATGATCATGTATACAACTTCTTATCTAGATAGCCTGCTCCATGTCTCAAACTAGAGACCATCTAATATGTTGTCTCCTACAGTTGTCACTATAGCTTCCCTTAGAGTTATCACCCGTGACCTGCCCGAAACAAGGACAAAAAAGGGAAAAATAGTAGACAAGAATAATACTCTTATAATAATAAAAACAAGAATGAGAACAATAATCATAGTAGCTCCTTCTCAGAGCTATTGCTCGTGACTCGCCTGGAACAAGAACCAAAATAAAAATACAATAATAGGAAATATCTCCTAGAGGAGATGCTAGTTCATATTGCAATCATTTATATCAATAGTACTCACATGCTACCAAGTATTCATTATATTTAGCAAAAATAGAACCTTTCAAGGAATGATGTCACAACTGGTAATGTAGCAATTATCAAACTTGATATGTGCAAATTGGAAACTTATTAATTTAATCAAACGTGGAACCAGGAGTCTTATCTTCAAGAACAAATGTTTTTGATTTTCTTCCGAGTATCCTTCAATCAAGATGACAAATATTCTCTTCAACCTGTCCCCTGTACTTAAGACAATATGCTTTCTAACATAAATATGAGTTAGATAATATAGTGCAAATAAACTCTAAAGTATCAACCTTAATCAATCTAATACTTCGACTAAAGTTAGTTTCTAACTTTAACTTTGAACAAAGGTTAGTATCATAATCATAACTTAAATAGATCAAAATACAAGTAGATGTTCATAAGGTCACAATAATTCCATAACAACTAGAGGCATATGAAAACAATCAAATCTGGAGTGCGTTGTTCCTCTGAATGTGTCGGATCTGAGATCCCTCTAGATCTATGATTTTTGATTAGACTAGATATCCCTTCTCCTAAAATCACACTCAAAATAGTGATACAATTTAAACATATCTAAGTACATACCTCTGACAACAGTGACATGCAGCGACAAATAGTGGCACCATTCGACAACGACGACAAGAAATGACGAACCATAAAATTCAAAGTGCTCCAACTTGCAATATAAAGGTAATTGGAGATGCATTATGGTAAGGCACACTAGAACAACCAAATATTAGGCCCAACGTTTCACATAAACTTTATTGCAACTGGTACTGCAACTGGTGCTGCAACTGGTACTACAACTGGTGTTGCAACTGGCACTACAATTGGTGTTGCACTTGGCACTACAACAGGCACTGCAACTAGCATGAAGGAACTAGCACTGCAAACCTAGGGTTTTTATGAGGAAACTCTAATATCTCAACTTCAGAAATTTGCAGATCTGATTTGAGGAAGAGATGCACCCTACTTAGGAAACCTTCTTAGTGAGTTCAGTAAGTGCTCAAATGAGATTGGCAATGGGGGAAACTGAGGATCTTCCTTCCAACGGTCAAACTGTTACGAAGGAGACCAACTCTGATACCATGTTGAAATTTTGGTATGCTCGTTTAACCATAGACAATGTCACATCATTGTCACCCAAACATAGGCATTCACATATGCCACTCCCAAGCACACTAACCTTTAGTTAGAATAATTTCGGCAAGCCTACTCTAGAACCAACAGATAAACCCTAGTTTCTAACTATAGCAACAACTCAAGACAGGTAGAGCGCTCCTTCTCCAAGGGTAGCGCACAAGAGAGAGAGTCTCCATATTCATAGAACAAGTACCATACACAACTGCAACAACTGCAGCTGCACTACTCTCTCTCTCTCAAACTTGCACCATAATTAGCAAGAATATCACCAAGAATATCACCAAGAGAGAGACAAAAACCAAGACCAAGAGATAACCATGCACCCTTTTTCCTCCTTGTAGCTGTAGTTGCAGCTGCAACTACACCTCTCTACAAGGCTTACACACTAACCGTGTGTACAAATGAGATAAAACAACCTCTATTTATATTAATCTGTTGAGTGACTTTTCTGGCTAGGCCGACCTGACTTTCTGGTAATTATATTTTCTTTTTATCTTTTTCCTGTGGAGTCAACTTGTATTTCTGGAATATAATATTCTAATATTATTTATTCTACTAGGTCGACTTGTCTTCTAAGGCTTCCACACATCTTTTTAATGGTTCGCATGCTTTTGGAATATTCTATTCTAAGTCATAGGTTACATGTGGAGGTTAATACCTCCAATAGCTACCAAAACATCAACACTCCCTCTTATCTAGGGAGGTATTAACTAAGATTTTATTCATGTAGTGGTCTCAAACACATCCATCCATCTCACAGGGCATGGGAAATAATCACATGGTCTTGAAAACCAATCTACAAGTAGCATCACCATAGCCACACATGCTATCATATGATCAAACATATCATGTAACAAGTATCACCATCATAATCGTACATTAGCCATATAGCTGGAAAACACCTCCAACACTATTGGTTGGCCCTCCAGCTATTAATTTTTCAATGCTGCTGATCAACATTCTAACCAGGAATCATTTCCGGCACTATAGGTCGACATCTAGTTCATACAGAACTAGTAACTCGTCAACTCACACATAATCCGACTCAAAAGTTTAACACTCACTCTTAATGAGGAAGGTGTTCCTCTTGGCATGACCATCATCACTACTTCTGCACTTCTGCACACCTCGATCATTGTCCTGTTGTCAATCACATATCTATATGTCATATGAAGTTCTACACTTTAACCGGAGTAGTGTACCAACCTTTGTTGGAGTAGCATACCAAGCTAGGGTAATATACCAACCTACGTTGGGGTAGCATACCAACCTACATTGGGGTAGCATACCAATCTGCATTGGAGTACCAACCTAGGATGGGGTAGCATACCAGCCTGCGTTGGATTACCAACCTGTGCTGGGGTAACATACCATCCTTCATTGGGGTACCAACCTACGCCGAGGTAGCACACCAGCCTTGCATTGGAGTACCAACCTACACTCTAGTAGCACCCACTACTGGGGATATCATCACTTCTCTCTACTAAGGAACACATCACTTCTCACTACTGGAGAAATTTTTTTTTGGCCCACTCCAAGCTTGTCCCTGATAGAGGCTTTGTCAACATATCTGCTACCTGTTTCATCGGTAGCAATATAATAGAGCAAGTGTCTCGTCATATTCTTCTCCCTCTTGCTGGGAGAATCCTCTGGACAAAAATTAGGTTTTGTACATCTCTAGACTATTTATCTGTAACATGCTTGATCTTGTAGATCAACTTGGAAGTTACCACATACTTCCCTTCTGGTCTCAAAACCAAGGAAAAGACATGTATCCCATTCCTTCTGACTGGCTTCCTCCCCGGTCACTGTAGCAAAGTCTAATGAAGCAAGGGAATCTTCCCAAAATATCTCATATCGCCTCGAAGCCTCAGAAGCTTCGATCTAGCCTTCTCAACCCATGGTATCTGTTTTTAAGTTCTGGAAGACGTCTCTCTCTTCCATTTGAATCTAAAAGTCTTCGAGTCTCCATTCTCCCTTTGAAGCTTGACTCCCTCTGAGTCTGTATAATATTCATAGCCATCTTCTCCTCATGATATGGATCATCAATGTTGCATCTTGCAAAGCTTCATGGGACCACGCTTGTCTCTTCTTAGTTACTGAAACGATTCTGGGTAGGCCCTCTTGGCTCTACTAACTCTTCCTGATGATCTGAAGAGTGATCAACTGCACTAGAGGGATTTGTTCTGTCATCTTTGGATCCTTCTACTCATTACAATCAATCTCCATATGAGATACTATGTGTCTCACAAAAGTGCCCTTCTTCATCTTCTTCTTCTTTGGTACATGGATGTATAAGATCGTGTATACAACTTCTTATCTGGATAGCCTGTTCCATGTCTCAAACTAGAGACCATCTAATATGTTGTCTCCTACAACCATCACTATATCTTCCCTCACAATTATCACCTGTGACCTGCCTGAAACAAGGACAACAAAGGGAAAAACAATAGACAAGGATAATACTCTTATAATAATAAAAACAAGAATGAGAACAATAGTCACAATAGCTCCTTCTCAGAGCTATTTCTTGTGACCTACATGGAACAAGAACCAAAATAAAAATACAATAATAAAAAATATCTTCTAGAGGAGATGCTAGTTCTTCTTACAAGCATTTATATCAATAGTACTCACATGCTGCCAAGTATTCATTGTATTTAGCAGTAATAGAACCTTTCAAGTAATGTTGTCACAACTGGTAATGTAGCAATTATCAAACTTGATATGTGAAAATTGGAAACTTATTAATTCAATCAAACCTAGAATCTCGAGTCTTATCTTCAAGAACGAATGTTTTTGATTTTATTCCGAGTCTCCTTCACTCAAGATGACAAGTATTCTATTCAACATGTCCCCTATACTTAAGACAATATGCTTTCTAGATAGAAATATGAGTTAGATAATATAATGCAAATAAACTCTAAAGTCTCAACCTTAATCAATCTAATACTTCGACTAAAGTTAGTTTCTAAATTTAAATTTGAACAAAGGTTAGTATGATAATCATAACTTCAATAGATCAAAATACAACTAGATGTTCATAAGGTCACAATAATTCCATAACAATTAGAGGCATATGAAAACAATCAAACCTGGAGTGCGTTGTTTATCTAAATGTGTTGGATCTAAGATCCCTCTGGATCTATGATCCCTCTGGATCTATGATCCCTCTGGATCTATGATTGTTGCTTGTAGTAGAGATACCTTCTCCTGCGATTCCTTCTCCTGCAATCACACTCAAAATAGTGATACAGTTAAAACATATCTAAGTACATACCTCCGGTAGCAGCAACATGCAGTGGCAGAAAGTGTCACCATTCGACAACAGTGACAAGAAATGATGAACCATAAAACTTCAAAGTGCTCAAACTTTCAATCTAAAGGTAACTAGAGATGCACTAGGGTAAGGCGCACTAGAACAACCAAATATTAGGCCCAACGTTTCACATAAACTTTACTGCAACTGGTGCTGGCATTGCAACTGGTGTTGAAACTGGTACTGCAACTGGTGTTGAATCTGGTACTGCAACTGGTGCTGCAACTGACACTGCAATTGGTTCTACAACTGGCACTACAACTGGCGCTACAACTAGCATGAAGGAACTGGCACTACAACTAGCATGACGGAGCTGACACTACAAACATAGGGTTTTTATGAGAAAACCCTAATATCTCAACTTCAGAAATTTTCATATTTGATCCAAGGAAGAGATGCGCCCTACTTAGGTGACCTTCTTAGTGAGTTCAGTAAATTCTCAATGAGCTTGGAAATGGGGGAAACTGAGGATCTTCCTTCCAGCGGTTAGACTGTTACGAAGGAAACCGGCTCTGATACTATGTTGAAATTTTGGTATGCTCGTTTAACCATAGACAATGTTGTCACATCATTGTCACCCAACCATAGGTATTCACATATGCCACCCCCAATCAAACTAGCCTTTACTTAGATAATTCTGGCAAGCCTAATCCAGAACCAACATATAAACCCTAGTTTCTAACTGCAACAACAACTCAACACAAGTAGAGCGCTCCTTCTCCAAGGGTAGTGCAGAAGAGAGAGAGTCTCCATATTCACAGAAAAAGTACCATACAGAACTGCAATAGTTGTAGCTGCACTACTCTCTCCCTCTCAAAATTTCTCCATACTTAGCAAGAATATCACCAAGACTATCACCAAGAAAATCACCAAGAATATTACCAAGAATATCACCAAGAAAATCACCAAGAATATCACCAAGAAAATCACCAAGAGAGAGACCAAGACCAAGAGATGACCATGTGCCCTTATTCCTCATTGCATCTCTCCACAAAACTTGCACACTAATTGAGTGTACAAATGAGCTAAACCGTCCTCTATTTATATTAATTTGTCCAGTGAATTTTCTGGCTTGGCCAACCTGACTTTCTAGTAATTATATTTTCTATTTATCTTTTTCCTGTGGAGCCGACTTGTATTTTTGGAATATAATATTCTAATATTATTTATTCTTCTAGGCCGGCTTGTCTTCTAGGGTTTCCACATATCTTTTTAATGGTTCACTTGCTTCCAGAATATTCTATTCTAAGTCATAGGTTACATGTGGAGGTTAATACCTCCCACAACTACCAAAACATCAACAAAGCCATCATAGTGGTTACCCATCGGAGAGTGGAGTCAACTCTTCCACTTACCATTCCAACCATCAGATTCTGATGGTAAGTGTAACATCCAGTTCCACTGATCACATTTCATAACACTGATTTATTCTTTGAGGACGCTTGCGAGAAAGTGATTCAGTTAAAACATGATACTTTATGATTAACTATTTTGGTTTATGAGTTAAAAATGATGTCATCATTGAGTATTGAAATTGATATTTTAATTATATTGATGTATAGCATCGACATGTATTATGATGAGGTTTCCTGAGTGTGCAGGAGACATGACACAATGAGGATGCTGATGGAATCGACAAAACACCTTGGACTCCAGATTGAGTCAAGGAGTGGACTTTTGACATTGTTTATGAGTACTTAATTTATTTATGCATGTATTATGATGATGATTTCAGTTATTGATTTCATGAATAAGAGTTATTAATATTATCTTTGTTCTTGGATGAAGACATGGTGACGCTTGCTAATACAAATCACATATGGAGTAAAGGGGTTTGTAACTTCCTACTCTACCGAGCACACTTTTATTGACTTATTCTTTGAGGACACTTGCGTGCAAGTGATCCGGTTATGGTACATTGTGATTTCATTTCGATTATGTATTATACATGATGATGATGATGTGTTATGAATTATTATTATTTGATGTACATATATTGGGAGATGCTATTGATAATTTTTCCTCAGCGTGCAAGACAGATGACAGGTTATGGATGTTGATGGCATCAATGGACTTCATTGGACTCCAGATTGAGTCAGGGAGTGAATTGTAGTTTGATTGAGTATTTCATTTTACGCACTTGTGACATATGATTGATTACAGTATGATTTATGTAAATGGATTATTGACACAGTTTTAATCAGTGGATTCAAGCTTGATGATGCTTGCCAATCCGACTCACATAAGGAGTATAGGGGCCATGCAAAGAAACTACACATTGAGGGAGAGGTGTGGCAATGTCCCTGTCACAACCTACTAGCACTCCCTCCGTGGCCGAATGGTAGGTTAACGATTACCTAGTTCAAGAGGTCCATGGTGTTGTGAGGGAAGACTGAGACAATTGCTCACGAAGATTCTAAGGGGCGCGCAATAAGGCGAAGTCCTTATTCCTTAGAAGCCCTTAGTCTCTCACAAGGTCGACTGAATGAAGTGTTGACTCCAAGGGTCAGACAAACTTCCAAAACCAGTCAAAGGTGAGTTGAACCCTTGGAGCACGAAGGTGCGTCTTGAAGGGCACGTCAAATGTGAGTCAATAAATCTAGATGGCCTAGAAAACTTAATGAAATATTTAGACATTGTTAGAACATAGTTTTAATTAATCAGTAAATAATAATAATAATAATAATAATCTATTTTTAAGGTCACGACCAAGCCACACCAAATTGGTGTATGAGACCCCCTTGTTTGTGGGACAAGGGACCCCCCTCCGCCTAGCGATTTGACCGGTAAAGTCTACGAAGGTATACATACCCTACCCCCCTCTGGATTTGAACTTGTGACCTCTTAAGAGGAAACAAATGTTCTTAACCATTAGGCCCACACCAAATTATAAATTAGAAGCCTAACAAGAGTCTAAGCCTAAGTTTAAGACTAAGTTTAAATGAGAGACTAAATATAAATATTGAATATATTAAGAGAATTGAGATAAAAATCAAACTCTAGGAAAAAGAGTAAGAAAAAAATTAAAGGTTGGATAAAATGCACATGTGTGCATGAAAATAATAAAAGGGATTTTTAATATAGAAATAAATAAAATATGAAAGAATAGGTGTACACATAGAATGGTATCTAGAGTCAAGCTAGCACTAGTCTAACTAGAAGAAGACTCCTAATCCAACTCTAACTAAGATCTAGTTAGGAGACAACCATTGAATGAGAATTTGGGGAACAAAGGGACAACTAAGAGCAAAAATAGGAACACATTGGAGAATGTGAGGGAAAATGACTTTTTAAATAAATTAAAATTGGTAATTACTTTTGCAAGTTGGAGAGAGTGCGTGATAAGAATTTTAAGAGGGTATATGGTTTAAATCTGGATGCAAAAGTCATAAAGCTATAAAGTTAATAGATTTTCCATATGGATCAAGGAGATGCTCACATCCTCATTAATTAATTAGGTTAACAGGTTGCCCATATGGGTCAAAGAGAGTCACATCTCTCCATTATTGTATTGGGTTTTATTTTCCACTACTTAGTTAGCTGGGTAGTTAGATCTATTATTATAATAATAGAGATTCATTTAATGATCTCTTCCCATTATTGTATCGGGTTTTATTTTCCACTACTTAGTTAGTTGGGTAGTTAGATCTATTATCCTAATAATAGAGACTCATTTAATGATCTCTTTTTGACTTTTTTCAATGGACCATTTTGTAATGCTATATAAATGCCTAACAAGCCTTCTCATAATATCAAGTTACTCATTTTGTATTCTCTCATATTTTCTATTGTTCATTGTGAGATTAATTAGCTTTGAGTGATTTACTAGTAATTAGTTTTAGAGGTGAGGCTCCTCTTTGAGCCTCATTTACATTTTTTTTTTGTCCATGCTTCTTTTCATGCAAGATTTACATTTCTAAGATCCTCCTCCCTTGGCATTCAATCCATCCAGATCTCATCCCCCGAGATCCGGATCAGTGGTATCAAAGTAGGTACGCTCTCCATCGAAACAAGGTTTTGAAGCATGTTACGGGTTCAAACATTTGCAGTAATCACCAACCTCCTTTTGGTACTATTGTAATCCATTTGTCGGGCCATACACTGTAAGCATCACAATTGGTCCACATACACTACAGGGTTTTTTTTGTTGCCCTCGGATTTTCGTTCACCATTAAAAGGAGAACCATACATGGATTCACTACATCCATACATGGATCCACTGCATCAATTGGTATGCAACATTTTCGACAAATTTCCAGTGTGTCCATGATGCCTACGAAGGTTCCACAACCTCTACAACAACCCATGCTACTCTACAAACCCTTGGCATCCTTTGTGGCCCTCTACACTTAGGCAAGTTTGAAGAGGTGTTGCGACCTCTACACAACATTTCAGAGGCTCTACCATAGCTCATTGGAAATATATCTTCAATATCTCAAATGATTATTTCCCAAAATCTCATTTGGCTCTCTAGTTTTAGAGATATCATCGATTGAATCTCAACATGTATTTGACCTAAGGAGGTCGTGCGTACCACCATATTCAACGATATTTTCTCCCTTCTCAGAAAACTCCATAAATATTTCCACATATTTGTGGAAATATCTCTTCAATATCTCAAATGGGTATTTCACGGAATTGCATTTGGATTTTTGGTTCAAGAGATATCATTGATTTAATATTAGCATGTATTTGACATAATGAGGTTGCGCATACCACCATCTTCAACAATATTTTTCTCCCTGCTTAGGAAACTGCAGAAGAATTTCCACATATTTCTAGAAATATCTCTTCAATATATCAAATGGGTATTTCACGAAATCACATTTGGCTTTCTGGTTTGATAGATATCATCGATTTAATCTCAGCATGTATTTAACCCAAGGAGGCCGCGCATACCACCATCTTCAAAGGTCTTTTCCTCCCTGCTCAGGAAACTATAGAAGGAGTTCTACATATGGATGGAAATATATCTTCATTTTCTCAAATGGGTCTTCAACGGAATTGGATTTCATCACATGTAGAATAATTTATGAATAGATTGGCAGAAGGATGTTCACAGCCCCCAAAGTCACGATTTTCCCATATTATTTTTTAAAATTTTGTGATATTCTTGTGCACAACCTGCTTCTACCAGCATGCATAACTATAAAAAAAAGAAACCATCTCTTCTCTGTTCTATGTATATTTATCATGCCAAGTCCTCTGCCAGATCATACACTCAACTCTTCATCCTCTCTGACGATTATGATGAGTCTGTTATTCATCAATGGTCGTTATCTTGAGATTCTTTGGCTTCTCTGGTCGTTACAGTCTTCGACACTTTTCCATCTGTCAATTGTTTCTATGATGAGTCTTCATTTCATTGGAAGTTACCTCAAGACTCTTCAGCTCCTCTGTCAATCACCCTGAAGCTCTTCGAAATCTCTGGCAGATATAATCACTCCGTTCCGTCAGTTATAGAGAGTCATTTTGGTTTCTTTAGCTTCTAAGACCCTTCCTTCATGTGACCATCGTCGATTACCAAACGCCTATTCAAAAGGCACTTCCCAAACTCGGTCTTGTGAGTGCTAGCTCCATTTCTTGATATGACCTTGGGTGATGGTCTCTTGTGACCATGTGATTGTGGGCGCGAGCTCTCTTCTTGTTAGCCCCCTATCGCATGTGACCTCGAGCTACATCCTTGCGTAAGTGAACCATTGTGGGTGCATACAAGAGTGGTTTGGGATCAACCACTTTTCTCCTCGTAATCCACCTCCATCTTCCACGTACCCTTTCTCCAAAACCGTGGTTTCAATTGTGGTCCGGTCACGAAAAATTATGACCTGATCATGTTCCGACCCTGCAATGCGACAGGACCGTCGATCTCACGATCTTGACGGTGCTCCTTCAATCAACGACTCCGATCTATCTTCCTTTCCTGCCTTCTTTCCCCCGTCCACGCGCGATCCTTAGTCTTAACGACCAAGTGACATGTGGCCCTCTAAACCGACGGACGAGATCGATTTCACCTTTCAGGCTTCGGGAGTCTCAATTCTCAAAATTTTCTTTCTCTGCGGTGCTTCCACCTGGAGTTCACGATCTATCGACACGTGGTCTTCTCAAATCGAACGATTGAGATTCACTTCGGGTTTCCGGGGTTCGGGAATCTCAACTCTCAACTTTCTTCCTTCCTTTTTTTTTTCCTGGAGTGTTCCAACCGGAGTACACGACCTGTTGACATGTGTCCTCCTACATATCGGCGGTCCTTAGCTCCTTCAGGAATTTGACCTTTCAACCAGATCGACGGTTCTGCAAATCCTTTCTCAATGAATGATCGAGATCTCCTTTCGGTCTCCGGACTTCGGGGATTTCAAATCTCAACCCCTTCTTTCCTTTGTACGTCAATCTTCTGAAGCTGACAATCCACTTAATCGTGTCCCTTTCATATCAACAGTCGAGATCTCCTTCGATTCTCCAAACTTCGGAGATTTCAAATCTCAACTTCGCTTCCTTCACTTTCTCCCGAAGTGTTTTTCCCGAACTGCACAAATTTCTTCCACGTGTCCTTTTGGCAACCGACGACTTGGATCTTCTCCGACCCTCGAGTCTTAGGCGATATCATTTCCTTGCCAACCAAAAACACCTGAAGTGATTCACTCTGGAGTTGTAGATCATGCACCACTTGTCAATCTTGACGATGGACGGTCCCTGCTTACTTCAGGACTTTGACAAGTCACTGCTCCATTTTCCTCCGGAGTGATCACCTGCTGAGTAAGTCATAAGTGGTGGAGATCACTTGCTGTCGGTTAATACTTCCACTTACACTATCCTTCCATTGTAGTAGATCGATGGTCGAGAATGCTCCTGAAGTGATCTTCAGATTAGACGTTTCATGTCCACTTCGAGACTTCGGGACTTTGGGCAAGTGCTAGTGGTAAAACTCCCGAAGTAAAACTCCCAGAGTGACATAACTTATTTACGTCACTTGATGACATGTCACAAGCCGAGTAGCTGCCATGTGTCACTCAGATTCGTGATTTGCATGTACCTGAAATGCCGATTCAAATTGACACTTGTCATTTTTTGATTGTGCCATGTGTCGTTGCTGATGTAGTCTTCTGACATGGTATGCCAACGTGGATCTCTCTAATCTAACGACCATCGTATGTTCTCCAGATCCAATGGTCCTTCTTCATTTCAGATGTCGGGACTTCAGGTAATTTGAATTTTCAAGTCGCCAATTCTTTCGAAGTGAGATTCCTCGAACAATAACCTCCTCGTAACTTTAGACCCATAACGAATGATGTTCGTCGATCATGTTCTTAGATCGATGACTCAATCTATCTTCGGTGCTGCTCTTCTAGCTTATCCTGTCCTTTCACTTAGAATGATCCGACGACTGACAAAGATTCGAATAATCGAATTCTCAGACCTTGTGCCTCGTTTATCCTATCCTTCACTTGATTTGATCGGACGGTTGTTGGTCATTTGGATCGTTGATCCAATGGCCACTGTCGCTCTCTCTCCCAAGCTTCTGATCTCTCTGACTTAGAAGGTTTTCTAAGTGTTCAAGGGTATCGACCTTTGCTCCTTCTGCGAGTCCTAATGACTTTGGGTCTCGTCTGTGCTTCTGAAAAATGCTATCTCTCCTGAGCTTTGGAAATGAAGTTAACCTCGGCCTTGGCACACACTTGCGCTTTGTGTGCAACTCTGCGCTATTCCTTTTGAGCTTGATTCCGTTTGCAAACTCACAGATTCTAAGGAATCCTGCGCACGCTCCTTGCTGCCTTCATGATAACCTCTGGCTATTTGGAAACTCCAACTCTCTGCCCTGTGCTCGTTCTCCTGAGCTTGTAGACAACAATTTCTCATGGTCTCGTCAGTCCCGATGCTATCACTGCTGCTTTCTTGTTTTCCGTCATTGCTGCCAACATGCCATCGTCTCTATTGTTCTTGCTATCAATAACAAGCACACTCTGCTTATAAACATGCCATCGTTGTTGCTGTTCTTTCCATCATTGACAAGCACACTCTGCCTGTAAACATGCAAACAACACAAACTTTTCTTCAAGTAGAGGATCATCCTCAAATATCATCAACTTCTAGTTACAATATTTGGTTGTTGAATTGTATTGTATCTAATTGTTGTATTTGGTTGTCTTATTGTATGGAAGAACATTTTGATTTTTGAAATCACAATCTGTTTATGTATCAAAAATTCTATTTAATTGTGTATGGAAGGAATGTTAGTTAGCATAAAATATTAGAAGATTCGAATATGAATGTTAAATACCATCTGCGCGATTGAAACAATGTCTCAATTTTATCATAGTTTCCATTGATATGATTTGGTATACCTATAGGTAGTAATTATCTTGTGTGTGATATTATCAGATCATTTCCTTGCCATAAGATTCGTAGTTTTAACCTCCATGCCCTGGTTTATTTTTTTTTACTATGATAAGTCGTTTCTTGAAAGTTTCACTGAGCTAGATATAAAAACAAATTTGGAAAATTTTAAGAATTTAGATGATTAGAAAGTTCTGAAGATTACTATTTTATTTTAAATTCAATAACATCCTAAGGCGTCTTCATACTCAAATTCCGCTGGCGATATCGATCTGGGTTTTGCTATTTCTGATTTCTTGTCACCCAGATCCCAAAATTTGGTCCTCATGGGTGTTATCAGTAATAACATATATACTTAGCCCTTCTCAACTCAATTAGTGCATAGCGAGCACATTATAAATTCTTTTGATCGAGAGTAAATAATTTGGCTTGTTCTATGATATTATATGCTAGCAGTATCAAGGTTTTTGTTTCTTCTTCAGTTGTTCTATGTAATTCATTTGTTTATGGAGGAGAAATCTCCACCTTCAAAATCACATCACTGTCTTTTTCTTCTGAAATTGAGCAATCATATTCTAAGTTTGTTCCCATTCTTCCAACATCATCTTCCACTTTTTCATCAACAATTGCAATGAGATATTTTTCCTCTACAACTCTCCTCTGTTCAAGTGACATTATTCCATCACGTAGTCCTTCATTTTGGTGTGGCTCATTATAAGTATCCAGTTTTGTAACTTGCAAATCTGTAGCAGCTATTGGCTTGAAACAATGTTTCCGTTTGTGTCTGCTTCAATACTTTCACCACCAAAACTCATGGGTTCAACTTTCCTTTTTCTGACGGTGTCGCTATTTCCTCAAATCTTGTCCATTTGGTTCAATATTATCTTCAGAATCATTCTATGCACTATCGCTATCTGATTATGTTTGTAGCGTTTGAGAAGTTCAGCCATGAGTATCAAATTCATTTTTCAATGCTGCAAGTTCATCCATGAGTATCAAACTCATTTTTCAATGTTTGTAGCGTTTGAGAAGTTCATCCAAGAGTATCAAATTCATTCTTCAATTAGCAGTGCTTCATCTGCTTCCAATGTTGCTTCATCTTCTTCCATGTCATCTACAATACCCATCGAAATTCCATCCTTGGATTCCTCAATGTTGAGGTGATTTCCTCTGTCAAGAATCTTCGAAGGTGTTCCTTCATATGAGATGTGTATTAGGGATATAGAGCTTGAAGGACCTGAAGGGTCCTTAATAGACAACTGGTCATATTGTCCTGGTGGTCAGACATTGCGTTGCCAGGTTTATTGGACTTGATTACAACACAAGTGGTGATTTCCGTTCATGAGATGAAGGTATATCCACAAGTTTCTCTGTGAGCATAGTTGAGTACCTTTCAGTTTGGTCCAAAATAAAATCCATTTGTTTGTCAAGCGCTCACTTCTTTCATTATTTAGTCTACAACTGATGCTTATAAAGCATCAAAATTTCAATCTTCATCTAGAAATTCCTGATATCTTTTGCAATGTTACTGACCAATCTCCGAGTGTGATAATCCTCCTCCTTTAAACGCTTCTCTCCCCTCGAAGCCTGGTTTATCCCACTCTTACTAACTCTTAATGCTGCTCTTAATAATTGCTTATATGCGACCCGATGATGCCAGGATGTGGATTGCTTTGTAATTACTACGATGTGGTCATCTAGGAATGGTTGATGTTGTTACAAGTGTCAACATATATATTCTTAAGTTAAGCGTGCGTTAGTCAACTTGAAGATTCCTTTAGATTCACTATATATATATATTAAGTATCTATCTTGCATTGTAAAATTTAATTGCATAATGAAATGGAATGCAACATGTTAATAAAGTGATTATATAAATGGTTGAGGTTAATGATATATATTATTGATTTGTATAAAWATATATATGTTATTGAATTTATATTAGTGATTTCATACATTATATGTTAATGATTTCACTTTATAATGATTCATATGTAATTGATTTTATCTTAGTGAATTTATATGTTATTAATTGATAATTAATGATTAATAATAATGAATTTATTTATGAATGTATTAAATGATCTTATAATTAATGAACATATAAAGCGTAGTGAACTCATTGATTTTGATGTTTTTTTTTTGTAAATTCTTGAGCTATTCCATTAAAAATACAGTAATAGTATAGTCAAGAGATCTGGGGTGAATTGAAAAAGAGAAGTCCAGAGAGAAAGACGTAGAGTTCTAAAGACTAAGCCTACCCTTACTAGGAAACCAGGCATACAAAACTTGGAAAAACATGCTTGCCCATAGAGGGAAACCAGGCTCTCAAAAGAAACTTCATATCTTAGCAATGTTCGACCTATCATAAGAAAAAACTAGGACTAAACAAAATGTAAGAAACTTGAAAACAAACGAGAGCAAGAGAATTAAGGAGGAAGACGTCCAGGGGGGATTTCTTCGATCACTGAACACCCAAAAAATTCGTTGTCGCTGGAGGAACTGGTGGAGCTGGATTGTGCTTCCTTGGTTGGCAGTCCCGTATGTTTGGTGAAGGAGGACGAGGGAGACAAATCACTATGATGGAATTTTTTCATGGGGGGAGAATTCTGGGTTTCTCTCGCTTGAGCCACCTGCCTGACCGGTTGAGCTTCTGTTGTCTGTCTGCAGTTGAAATCTGAAGGTGATAGGTTGTTGTGATGGCCATCCGAGGACAAAGAGTGGGTTCTAGGAGATCGGGGTGAGTCGAAGGGACTCTAAATGAACACACTAGGAAGGGTGAGAAGGGAGCGAGCCAATAACTTTTTTATCATCCAATAGCTTCTTTGGTGCCTTTGGGTGTGCTAGGTTGCACGATGGTAGTTGGTCATTTCCTCCTCCCAGTCATCCAACATTTTTCGAATGGAGCACGAGACCGAGCATTCATAGCCTTCCCGACTGATGACGATAGGCTAAGAATGCGCACCGATTGATCTACCTCCACGGTCGCCCCTCCCTAGGCAAGGAGTTGCACACATGCGTTTAGGCATTGCAGGAACCATGAGTGCCTTGTGGAGAAGCTTAGGAGAAGGCCACACCCTACTAAGCTTGTGGTTGCTGTGTCAGGACTGAATCGAGAGTAGGAGCAGACCGAGGAAGAATGCTAGAGAGGAGCTTTCATGGGAGCTTTGAGTGCCAAGAGAAGGTTCGTCGAGTAGGAGTGTGAGCCAATGGCTGAACTGAATGAGCCAAAAGTGGAGGTTCCACAGGTTAAAAGGTGGTGAACTCTGGGAAATCAATTCCCAAACCATTTGTAGAGCCACGCCCGATGCCATAGTACCTCGGTGCAACTGGAGCATGAGAGAAATGGCTGACGAAGTTAAAATGCTTAGAGCCTCGAGCATAACCCATATTTAATTCACATGGAGAGTGGGGGGGGGGCAACTAGGTGTCCATCAGTTCGTGCGTTAGAGGTGACGTTAGTGGGATCCAGGTGGTACGCGTTGGCATCCACATCCGGGCCATTGATTTTTATGTTAATGATGTCTAATAAATAAATTACAACCCAGGCATTGACATGAAGAAAGTTGTGCTACCTTGGGTAAGACAATAAACAATATCTTGTACACCTACTTGTTACGATAGATATTTTAAATTTGACTTGGTGATAGAACATCAATTAGTTCTTGATGAAATGGATATGTATTTTTGCGTAAGTGATAGATATTGTTTTTTTTTTTTTTTTACATATTGAATTGTTCGAATCAGTTACGTAAAGCAACAAGCTACTCTTATTAAAATAAAATAAAATAACAAAAGATGCCATATTCGTTGTATTCACTTACACGATGATGTTCAGTTTTGTTTACTGGAGGGTTGTTACAGTAAGCCATCATACAACATATTATTTTAATGTTATTTTTTATGCCATGGGAGCTATCATAATTACCATTATTTTAATATTATTTTTGGGGAAATGTGCACTCATTGGAGGTTGTATTATTTTAATACTATTTATGAACCATCAGAGTGAGCTATGCCATCAAAAGTTACATTATTTTAATATTATTTATGCCATTGTATGATGTGTTGATAGCCCATAAGAATGGACTCATTAAGATATCCTATCAGAGTGATAGTCCATAGGAGTGGGAGGCGTACATGCATTTACCATTTCGAGACTAGCCATCCAAATATCTAATATTTTAATCATTTTAATTTTGATCTAATTTTGGTCTATATTTCATTTTTTGGGGGATATCTATTATTATTAATTTTATTTTCAGGTGGGTGGAGGTAATTTTATTATTTTTAATTTTTCACGTAGGTTAATTTAATTATTTTTCTATTTCATTTCTTTTTTATTTTAATTCCTATTTTTCGCTAATATTATTGGCCAAAATTACAACACAAGCCCTGAGTCCTATGCCGCCTCTAGGTTCTTATAAAAGTCAGGTAAAGGTGCTAAAAAATATTTAAACCACTCAATATTGAATTCCCTCATGCATGTGGTACAATTATTTTCAGGTTGAATATCGACGGCCCAGATTCACCCAAAAGTAGATAAAGGGCCACTGAGCACAAAATTTCAAACGAACATATTTGGAGCTACATGTGTCAGAATTGAGCCCAAGATACTTTGTTGGAAAGTAATTGAGTTGAGGAATGCATTGGGAGAGGACTTCAAGACAAAAAAGTAATGAAAAAACCCAAAAAACATGAAAAACAAGAGATCACGAATTTTGTGGGAAAATTGACCGAGCAAACTTCAAATGACCATATTTGGGGCCATAGGAAACAAATTTAGGCCCAGGATAGCTCTCTTGAAAGAAAAAAGAGAGCATAATAGGCTGATACAACAAGTATTGATTGTCAGAGGGAAAAAATTCTCAGAAAACACAGAAAACAAAAGAGGCTCAAATTTAATTGGAAAACAGGTTGTGCAATGTTCAAACATTCGTATCTCGAGCTATAGGAGTCGAAATTGGACTTGCAAGGGCACATTAGAAGGTTGAGATAGAGAAAACAAAGATGAGACGATCTTAATCAATAGACTAACACAAGGAGTTCCCAGAATAACTCGAAGAACGAAAGATGACACCGGTGGGCAGAGTTGATAATATTTTTGAAATAAATATCATTTGTGAACTGCCTTACGGTAAGGATAACCACTCATGAGTCTATTCAAATTTTTTTGTAACACACACATGATCATTTTAAAAAATGTAAAAGAAATTCAAAATGTAAAATGAAAAAATGAAGAGAAACGAATTGAATAGTCACAAGAGCCGAGGAGTCTTTCTTGTCTTATAAAAGAGAACTCTTTGGATGTAATAAGGGACTTTTGCCCATTGTGTAGACTGTGAATACTATTATTTCTGGATATATGAAGGGAATACGACATTTTTGAAGTCATAACTGTATCAAATGCGTTTGGGACTACTCCACTAATGTGTTTGTCATTTAAGTTTTTCTTAGTGTTGATCATATGAACTATTTTTGTACTTAGTATTTAGAATGCTTATGTTGTTGTGATTTATAATGAGTACAAAGATGATGTTACAGGTCTCCTCTTCAACTGTTTGAGATGATATCTGAAATATTATTTTTTTAACACATTCTTGGCTGCCATGAACTATTTCTGCTGTCAAAATAACATTTTAAACGTTGCTCATCTATTAGTTTTTCTCATGCAGGATAGGTTAGAAGTAGTTATATTATATATATATTTTTTTTGTTTAGATTAGATTTAGAATTAATTAGAACTCTTTGGGGGATAGTTCATTGTCTTTCCCCTTTTTCTCCTTTTAATTCTTAGTGGCAACTGATCCCACACACTAATTGGAAATGTTACACCAAACAAGAGTAGGTCTAATTGGGACCTGCCATCATGCGTTCTCCCTTACCTACTTGACAGGACAACTAGACCTGTCAACAAAAATGGTGCTAGAAGGAGGGCCAGATGAAAAAATGATCCTGTGGAATCATTTTTATTAATTGATTTAATTTACTTATGGCTCCATTCCATATCCCTTTATGGAGATGTTTTTCTAGTAATTTACCTCTTAAAACTCCTAGAAATATTTTACATTTCTTGTCACAAATTAAATTTAATGGTGAGGGAGAGACAACTGCATCTAAACATGATTTTAAATTCTACAAATTTTGTTGTTCTCAAGATATTACTAATGGAAGTGTCATTTGTAGGTTGTTGACTCTCACTCTCACAGGCCAGGTCATGAGTTGGTGTGAGACTTTGCCGACTGTCTCTATTCACACATGGGAGCAATTTATGCATCAATTTTGACATGCTTTTGAGAATTATGATTATGATGATTTGTGTGTAGAAATTTCAGAGCTTAGGAAGAACAAAGATGAATTTCTTGAAGGTTTTATTATCAGATTTATGCATCTCTGCTGTAGATTCCCTTTGGATGATAGCCACTCCACCAACGATTCGATTATCCATTTAATTTCTCTTGATAATGAAACATATCATATAGTGGATGAAGAATCTAAATCATGTCTTAATATACCTTTACATGCTGATTTGGATTCACATGAAAATGTTGAACATACTAATGGATTAGTTAGACTCCATATGTTTGGATTTTTCTTTACTATGGGGGATATAGATCAAAGAGATAATTCTTTTTCATAAGAAACATATGTATCCTCCCACCACTTTGTTACCCCTTTCCTTCCTTGTGATGAAAAATAGACCTCTTGTGTAGTAAATTCGAGTTCATATTTTTCTATAGCTGACTAAGAGGAGGGTTTTACTATTGATAATGAGACACTTTGGGTCACACCGATGGTTATGTCGGGTTCTCGTTATACTATCTCATATTTTCCATCACAAGGAATGGAAGACGAAACTATGGGGAAATACATGAATGCTGAACATTTTGTTAATGAAGAAAATCTCGACACTCATGACATGAATCCTTCCTCACCCATGGATAATTTGGAATCAATTTCTTTTGATTTGAATTGCCTTACTATTATAAATTCTCCTAATCTAACCGAGATATATCTAGAATGTTCTCCTACTATTGGTGGATTATTTAGTGAAACTTCTTGCTCTAAAAGTTCTCGTGATTTGGTCCTCTCTTCTAACCACAAGTATGTTATGAAATATATTTCAAATTCTCATATTTTGCAGGGGAAAAACAAACACACTAATCAATTCACTTCAGGAGAAGAAATTAATATACAAGACATACCTCTTTTAGCACAACAATCCACTTTTTGCTTGCAAGAGGAAAACCATGTTGAGGAAGAACGTGTTGATTGTGAAACCATTCCTAGTGTGGAGCCTACCAATTCAAAATTATTCATCGATGTTATTAAAGAGAAGGTGTATGTAACATCCAGTTCCACTGAGCACATTTTATACTGACATATTCCTTGAGGACACTTGCGAGCAAGTGATCCGGTTATAATACATTGTGATTATGCTTTGATTATGAGTTATATTGTGACATCATTATGATTTATATGTTAATTTCTAGATGTGCATATATTGACAAGTATTATTGATGAGCTCTCCTGAGTGTGCAGGATACATGACAGGTTGAGGATGCCGATGGAATCACCAAACTTCCTTGGACTCCATATTGAGTCAAGGAGTGGATTTGTATTTTGGTTTGAGTATTGATTTATACACATGATATTATATGCTGATTTCAGTATGGATGTTATGTATATGGATATTGATATTGTTTTTGTTAGTGGATGCAGGCTTGGTGACACTTGCTAATCCGACTCACATAAGGAGTAAAGGGGCCATACATAGAAACTAGATAGATGAGGGAGAGGTGTGGCAACATCCCTACCACAACCTACTAGCACTCCCGTCGTGACCTGAACGCATTGTTAACGATTACCTCATTCTGAGAGGTCCATGATGTCATGAGTGAATACTGAGACATGCGTTCACGAGGAATTCTAAGGGGTGCACAATAAGGTGAAATCCTTATTCCTTAGACAACCCCTAGTCTCTCACAAGGTCGACTGAGTGGAGTGGTGACTCCAAGTGTCGGAGAAACTTCAAAACTAGTCAAAGGCAAGTGGCACCCTTGGAGCATGGAAGTGTGCCTTGAAGGGCACGTCACACAAACAAAATGTGAGTCAATAAAAATCTAGAAGGCCTAGAAAACTAAAATAAAATTATAAACAAGAAAATAACAAAGAGTCTAAGTATAATAGTTTTGACTAAATTGAAACATAAAAAGGGAATAAATGGATTTAGACTAATGAGCTAAGTAAAAGAAGAATTAAGAATGAATTGGGTATATGCACATGCGTGCATGCAAATAATATTTTTTTTATTAAGAAGAAATTAAAGCATGAGAGAATAAGTGTCCACATAGAATAGTATCTTGAGTCAATCAACCACTAATCCTAACTAAAAGAAGACTCCTAATCAGACTCAAACTAAAATCTAGTTAGGGGGCACAAATTAAGTGAATAATTGGGGAACTAAGAGACAACTAAGAGGAAAAATAGGAGCAAATTGGGGAATGTGAGGGAAAATGCCTAAATAAAGAAAATAAAAGGGAATTAACATGTGCAACTTGAGGAGAGTGTGACACATTTAGTGGGTGAAACATCCTTTAATTAAATTATTAAAAATTAATTATTTGTGCATGAGGACATGTGTCATTGGGATTTTTCTTATAAAAGAATTGGAGAGAAATGGAGGAAGGACTCACTTTTGGAAAGTACTGTTATGCTGTCAAAATTTTTCTGAACCAGTTTACTTGTTGAGAGTTGGGTTCAAAACTTGTGAAAAGAGTGGAAGCTCTTCCTTATGAGGGCAAGTTTTGGTGCTATTGATTTTTGGTTTTTGTGTGTGGCTCCTTTTCGGCTCGGGGGGATAAGGGGGAAGAAGAGTACCCCTAGTGTTGGCTGCGAGGTATCGGTGAAATATTGGGATTGACAAGCACAAGTAAGGAAAAGCGCACCAACTTAGGATTGTACATCACCATCAAGAATCTACTCTTTCTGTTATGGTATTTGAATTTTAGTATGTAGATTTTATTTGAAATCTTGTAGAGAGGTTTCTGTTTGAATTCTTTGAATTCAATTAAAGATAGACATGAAAAATTGAAAACATCTGTTAGACTAATCAAGAAAGGATATTGTTAAAGCTTTACAATATACGATATTGTTAAAACATTTGTTGATAGAGATCTAAGTTAATTACCGTACTAAAGCTTTACTTCAGTTAACCCTCGATACATATACGATATGGTCAACAATAATTCAATAGAAATTCACTTCCTAATGAATATATTAACAGTTTCCTTTACTTCATTCAAGATTTTAGATTGGTATTGGTTTCACTTTTCTGCATGATCAAGATTGACCTGTGTGCATTGATCACACGCTTTTTATTAGATGACATTTGTGGGTACTCTACCTGACACGAAGATAACTTACCCCTAGTAACTGATTAATTTATAATTCATTACGTTGATAAACCATAAACCTTATTGACACTCACGTCGCAAAATTATTTGGAGAACTTCAACATGACTCAACTTGAGAGTATTAATTGTTTTAAAGTGATGTAGAGACCTTTAGTTATTCCGTCTCCTTTGGGACTAATTGATAGAAAAATATACTCATATGAAAAAGCCAAAAAAAAATGTTTCCTCTGAAATAGTGACTAAGAATTCAATTCCATTGCATAAAAATCCCGTTGTCAATAATTGAAGCCTAACAAAAAGAGAATTACATGAGGTCTCCTCATTTTTTTTCCATTTATAAAATAATAATTTAAAAAGAGAATTAACACAAAATTAAAAAATAATTATATAAGGACTTAAGGACACGTTACTTAAAGCATTGTCCATCTGGTGATCTAGGTTAGATTCATATACATCCGACTGTTTGAGAGGAGAAAGCCCACTTGGATTGATCTCAGGTCCATAGACCTTCCGCTGGAGTGACTTCTACCTTCGAAACCTCATGAGGTATTTTTTTACAACCTCTCAGGAAATTGATTTCCACCATTGAGTTTCTACAATCGAGCCAGAAATAGAGATATAGAAATCGAGCGAGAACACGATTGGCGGCTAGTTCAATAGATGAACCAGCGGGTTTGCTGTTGGCTAGAATAATGCGTAAAGCTTGTATTCTGTTGGCTGGATTATGAGTGATGCATATATAATCGCGAGTAGCCGTGATCGATATTGTAGGTGGTTTCTTCCTCCTTGCCATCTCTCTCTGCATCCTGACCAACTAAAGACATTTGCGTGTGGATTCATTCTCAGTAGTTTTATCAAAGATGTGCATGCAAAGATCTGCCGAACCAGACTCGACATGTGGAATATATGCGGATATAGTGCCTGGAAATCAATTGAAAATATGTGAGAGAATCTTTCTTTACCGGGAGATAGGCAGTAGCAGCCGGCTCAGGAGCTGAGAGGCCTATACGGAAGCTCAGCTACCCCAGTGTCGAAATGATTAGGTCCGTCTGTACTCTTGTTATCTTCATCGATCGACACCGCCTGCTTGACCAACTAACTTCAAGACACTACCTACTTAAATTTTCCCATTGACGCCTTTCTCGTCCTGCTTGTCTCGACAGAGTTGCAAAATGAACGAGTTTTGAAGAAGAATTATGATGGGGTCTTCCTCTGTATTTTCGTCCCTCGGAGCAGCACTCCATGCCATGTTGCCTCTGTCGTTCCATGGTCAAACCTCGTTGTTGACAATATATCCCACGACTTACACGCATCCCCTTGTGGACGCCTTCTAGAGTCAGCTCAACTCGGAGCTTCGTCGGCTACAGGAAAGTGGCGCGTCATATCTCAATGCAGAGTGGCTCGGGTAAGCTCTGGAAGTCTGTCTGGGCGTCCATTCTTGGGCGGAGGAGCTCTTTCCTTACATCCAACAAGCGATTTTGCATGAAAATCAAAAGTGGGTAGATGAAAAACTGGACGCCACCGTGAAGCTTCTGGACATTTGCAATGCACTGAGAGAGACGATGAGTGATATCATGAGAGAGACGATGAGTGATATCAAGGAATACCAGGCATCGCTGCAGATAATCGTTCGTGGAATGGGGGGGGGTTTATGAGAATAACCATATATGATAACTCCCCTTCATCCATTCATCAACGGAAGTTCCCAGATGGGGCTGCCTACATTCAGAGGATGGGATGAACAATAAAAAAGGGGGTTCTTCGCCGCTCCCTGCTGGTGCTTAACTTGCTGTGCGGCTGGCTATGGCTCCGCTCCTGGCTGCGGGAAATTAGGACAAGCATCAGATTGACATATCTAGAGAAAGGGCCCTCTTCTCTTCTTCATCAGGACAAACATCGGATTGACATATATAGAGTAAGTGCCCTCTTCTCTTCTTCTTTTTTTCCTGCTTGGAACTCGGAAAATCACAAGCCCGTCGGCCACAATTGAGGTGCGCGCGAAGGAGGGGCTAGAGGAGTGTGCCCAGGTTGATGTGGAGTTGGGAATATCCTGCAATTGAGGTGCGCCCGCAGGAGGAGGGGCCAGAGGAGTGCGCCCAGGTTGATGAGGAGTTGGGAATAGCCTAGGACCAGGCATGAGACGTACCTCTAGGCCCAGGCATGAGACGTACCTCCACGCCCAAATAGAGTGATGGATGAAGCCACATGCCACAACCTATGAAGCCACATGTCACTCACAATTAGGTTGATAGCTGTTCAAATATCTACTTGACAGAGGAAACATGTTATGCTAAAGGATGAGATATGGAAAGAAGCAAGCTAACAATAAATGTTAACAAAGTAATGCTAACTCTCAAGATAACATTACTTCACTTCAAAGTATCTACACCGCAATATATCTTAATGCACTCATTATTTTCTAATTTTCAAACTCATAAATTATACATTGCCTCGAAATGAGGCCAAATAAGACTTCAATGTTGAAAAATTACGATAAAAATGGAAATGTGAAATAAAAATTTGCATAAATGGATTAAAACTTTGGTTAAAAGTATTGTGCTTGCATTAGTTTGGATGCAAGAACTAATATAGCAACTAGAATCGATTACTAAGAGTCCCGAGCTCGAAGAGTAGGGTCTTATGTATGTTAGAGTAACTTTAGTTAAGGTTCTATGAAATGAGACTTATATTTGAGTGTCAAGAGTTGTAAATATAATTTCGATTTCAAAAGGGCCTTCCTTAATTAAGAAAGGAGAAATGTAAATGTAAACACTACGTTTAATTTATGTTTAATAAATTTTAGATGGTAGAATTGAACTTAGAATAATACCATTAATGTATAATTTTGTAATATTGCAATGAATTGATACTATTTATACGTATGTCTAAGAGATTATTAAGAATTTATTTATCGAGTCAATTGTGGTAACAATTGAAGAAATATGTCAATTAAATTTATGTATCATATTATAAGACACCCTTTTTGTTTTGTGCACTATTTTAAATATAAATGTCATAGATATTGTAATGGAAATTATTACTTGGGATGTAATAAATGTGAAAATGTCATAGATATTGTAATGGAAATTATTACTTGAGATGTAATAAATGTGAGAGAATTTTAAATATAAATGTCATAGATATTGTAATGGAAATTATTACTTGGAATGTAATAAATGTGAAAATGTCATAGATATTGTAATGGAAATTATTACTTGGGATTGGGATGTAACAAATGTGAGAAAGGTATTGTTAAATAGTCTTATCTCATAGACTATTATACCACGGGTTTCATCATTGCTTGTTAGTCATTAATGTTATATTGTGATAATTTAGTGAGTTTACATTAATGCTTCAAATGGTTAAGTTGTAAATATTATGTTGATTTTTTTTATTGTCAAGAAGTTAAGTACATGTATGAATCATGAAGATATAAAATAGATTGTGATTTTTTTAAAACTATATAACTTCCTAAAATCTTGGATTCACTATTGTGGTTGATGTTCCTTAAATACAAATTATTCGAAATTTTTAAATTGGTGTACATTCTTGTTATTATTGTTACAATTGTGTTTAGCCAGGAAAGGGGATGTGACATATGGTAAAATGTGACAAGAGGGATTATCATTCAAAGAATCACTTTTTAAAAATGTTTCTTGTTTGAGAGAGGCTTTTCATTCTCTTAATTCTTCTACTTGCTATTTTTTGTATCATGATCTCTTTAATGGTTTGATCTTGTAAGAAGCCAACCATTGTCCTATTCAAATAAACTTAATAGGTCCAAGCCCTTTTGAAGTACTTGATGGTGATAATGTGCATATGGAAGATAGAGAGGATAATATCTCTTCCCGTGAACTTATTAATTCTATGCCTTATCAACCTTTTTCATGGGATGAAGGGAATGTTGTAGCATACGTATATAAGACCATGTCTTCTTCTATTTCATCTTCATTTTTTGTTAATAGAGAGTCTTCTTGTTCAAGTATCCCTTTAGTTGAGATTGTTAATATTAGTGGCTTCCACCATTGTCTTGAAGATATCTCTCATACCATGGTGGATGCTAGTCCATGTATATCATTTTATTTCACTAATTTATCTCAAGTTGATGGTTGCTTGAAGTATGCGTCTAGGGAGGCTTGCCAAAACAATGATGCACTTCGGTTTACACCGATGGTTATGTTAGGACCTCATTCTTTTGGTTTGTCTTCATGGATCAACAATTATATTAGCACAACGATTCTCTCACCAAGTATAATTTATGCAAATTTTATACACGGTTCTCATTTGGTATGCTACTTTCTTGTGAACTCCCTCCATCAATTCTATATTAATCATGATAGATTTTAAGATAGAATTGAAGCATGGTTGGAGGAATATAATCCAGTTAATGTTCCCATGAATCATTGCTATCACATATTTAATATGGAAGATATGGTTTTTCATGTTTTAATTTTTCCTACTTTTAGTCTACTTTTATTCCAAGTTCTACTACCAATATTTTATATTGAACATATGTTTGCAGGCTTGGAATTACATGCATGGATACATAGGCATTATGACTTTACATAGTTCATTCTTTTCAATTAGTGTAGTGTAGGATCTTTTCCTTGCATAGTTTAGTTTTCTTTCTAGTTTTTAATGAGTTGCTTGTTTCCTTTTCTTTTTATTACTGTTGGTTGATCGACAAATTAATTTCTCAGCAGAGGTGGAAATAAATAGAAAGCTTGCATGCTAAATTTTTCCTTTGAATGGATCTTTAAACAATTTTTTTTTATTTTTATACATGGGAAAAATTGTTTTATTTCTTTCTTAAAATTTTCCATGTGTTGAGATAATTTTCAGATCCTTGATTCTATTCGTTCTTCACCATGTCAAATCTTTTTCAAGCATTTTGTCATCTTGCAGGTGAGATATTTTAAATAAGGAATACCATTCAGTCCCTCTTGTGGTGAGAATGAGCACTCAGATTTGTTCCATTTTCATGTCTACATGATTTTAATTGGAAAAGTTTTCTTGATTGAGATTATTTTAAGTTATGATTTTCTTGTGCCATACACATTGAATGGAAGTTTTGAGTATTAATTTATGCCCATTTGAAATCAAACCCATTTCAACTTGTAATTTATTTGGATGATTATTTTATCATGGTTTTGGAGTTATCCAAATGGTTACGTGCAGATTGAATATTTTTCTTTGGTTACTTTTAGCCAACATGATTTTCTGTATAGACTTTTCTTAACATAGTGAGCTTGGCTGATTTTTCTCTGAGCTGATCGCTTTCATCACTTTTAATTTTAATTTTTGGACATTGGATGCACATATCTTATGCTCTATTCAGTTAGTCTTTAAAGGAAGAGTTTACCTTTTATCTTGCAACTTAATTGATCCAAGTTTCCTCTTATACACATCAACAAAGGGATATTTCCTTAGACTGTGTGGAATTGCGTTTTAACATTATGGACATCACTGCTATATCAATATTCTTGCTGGAATCTCTTTCAGAAATTTCTTGAGAATCGATCATTTTAGTACCTAATCTAGTAGCTGACTTAAGGTTAATCCTAGTCTGGTTGATCATGGGGATTTCATACCTAGTCTTTTCTTGGAAATTATCTTTCCATCCCTTGGATTTGTTGATCTTAAGTCACTTCTTCTAGTTACATGATTGAATGATATTATTTTTATCTTGGCGGAGTACTACCTTCTTACCTCATCATGTTGAAATCATCCAAATGCTTGGGTGATATAGGAGGATCCAGAACGCTAAATATTGACAGGATCAAATGCTAATGAAAATGACTCCATTGCATAGAGCTTGAAGAGAGATTTCTAATGCAATTTGAACAACCTCAAACAAACATTGTATGAGGAAGTTATGGCCTTTCAAAGTTTCAACAAAAAACATGGCAAATGGAAAAAGAAGGTGCCATGTGGCACCACCAGGAGGTGACACGTGGCATTGTACAAACACTGTACATAAGAGACATGTGGATTGTATGGATGCCCATGGCATCACTGAAAGGATGACACATGGAAGTGCAATAGGTGATAGGTACGATGATGATGTGGCAATATGGCAAGTGATGTGGCATGTATGGTGCTAACGTGGCTTGTTAACAAGGAAAGTGATAAGTGGCATATTATGGAAATGATGTGGACCAATCAAAAGGTAACACATGGCACCTTCCTATTGGCCAATGTTGGCTAAGGTATCAAAAGTTGTTTGAAACAACCGATGGGGGATTAAAACCCATAACCTACCACTGATGAAATGAGCGCCTTACCACTAGGACACGTGTTAGTGCTTGCAACATATTACAATGGATTTGTATTTAAAGTAATAGTTATAACAAGTTTCCAAAAGGGGAGGCCGCGAGGCTTGACCCCGCGACCTCCGCCTTACATACCCACCAACGAACCAATGTTTTAACCATATGAATCTGACCATTGCGCCAATAGTCATCATTGGTTAAACACATCAACGGATATATATTTATGTTTTAATTAATTTCCACTTGAGCATATAGGGGGTTAGGTGGGGTTTGACCCCCCGAATTCCCCTATATAAACCAAAGCACCCGAACATTTTCAAACAATTTGGTTCGTGCAAGAACTCAGAGTGAGTTCATTTTGACACGACCTAGTTCATGAACTCATAGTGAGTTTGTTTTGTGTGAGCGGATATTATTTGTGTGCGACGATGTTCATATGCCAAGAACCTAGATTGGGTTCATTTTGACATGGATTTTGGTGCCAAGAACTCAAAGAGAGTTCTATTGCATTGTTTTACGTGTCAAGAGTTCATGCCCATGAGTTTTTGAGCCTTGGGAATCTTTGAGAGAAGTATATAGTGTTTATAGTCAAAAGTTTTGGTTTTCCGAGGCAGTGTCGATTTTGATAGTTACACTTGTGTTTGAGTAGAAAATCAGAAGGTTATAAGTGGGAGTTGTATTTAAGTATTATTGAGCATCAATACATCAGTCTCTCATTTTAAAGCAGACCCAAAGATGTAGCCCAAGATAGGTGAACTCTGTTATCAACTTGTGTAATGTGCCTCTTGTTTTTCAACATGTTTCTTACCACAAGGTATTTATCAGTTAACGAGATTTTGGATAAGTAAGCGTTTTCACATGATATTTTTCAAATAGTCATAACGATCATAATTTCCCAAATTTGGTCGGATGTTACTGTATGCTTAAGAACTAATTTGACATCTAAGAATTTTTGGATCATTGGGGGTTGTAAATACCTTGATGGAAAATGTCAATTCAACTTCTAAGATTCTTAAATTTGAATTTTCAACATTTGTTTTCATCTTAGCCATGATAATAAGTTCCAAGATGTAAATTTCTTGTGGGTGTGACTCATCAATTTATTGGGCTCACACTCTTCAACATTCCTTGAACCAAAAAAATCAGTTTTATCATAACTTGGAAAGATAAGCATGTTTGGGTTATGTTGGAACATATTTTATTGGATCACTCTTACTCATGAGCTTGTTGATCTTGTTTTATGGATTATATGTCTTATTCTTTTGAACGAAAAACCTATTTAGTAGAAAGAAAAACTACACACTCTTCTTTTTCATGTCATTTTATCCATATTCTATGCCATATGTAAGCTCAAGGAAGTGAAATTTATAGTTTCTCAACTTGGAACATTCTTGGAAACTTTATGATATCAGTCTGATGGGTTTGCCCATCATACCAATCTTAAAGTCATTATAAATTAGGCTTTATTCATTTCATTCATTTATGATTTCTAATTATATCTTTCATTTATGATGGGGGAGTCAATCCATCTAAGCTGTGATCTAAGATTCTTTGTACCTTACCAGAGTGTCTTAATTGCTATCTTTTCCATAATGATTTCCTTTTTGTCTCTCACAAGGTTGAAGATAATCATACAAATGTTTCACATTATTATCATTAACGACAAGAGGAAATAAAAACCTTGGTATGGAATGTTGAGGATTTGTTGAATTTGATTTTTATGACAAAGGTTTGTTGGTGGACTATTTTCTTTAGAAGATAGACATAATTGAAGTTTTATGATTCTATTTGTGTAGTTTGATCGATCATGTTTGCATAAACAAGATTAAGTGTCTAGGGTATTCAAATCTCACAAACAACCAACGACACTAAGTCTCTTGTCAAACATAATATTGTGGGGAAACACATAATGACTATTTCTTAAGAACAAGGTTGTGATATTTGACTGAATGGATGAAATATAAACACTTGAATGACTGCACCAACGTTATTCATTTACGTGAGTTTTATGACAACCAATAAAGTTCATTTTTACATTAGCTTAGCATGCTTTGCTTAGGATTAGTTTAATTTTGGTCTTTATTTTTCTTTTAGTCTAATTTCATTTCAACAAGTCAGTCATTTAGAGAAAGAGTTCTTTCCAAACTGTTTAATACATGATCATACCATTCTCTTTTGTTATGAACATTGGGAAATGACTTGTGCAACCAACAACTCAAGATTTTTTGAAATGAAAGCATCTTAGGGGAGTGTTAATATAAACTTGGATGCCCAGATTCCTTTGCAACATTTTTAGAATTAATCAACAAAAACTTCACCAACCCAACAACTGATCATAAATATAACATCATTCATGTATTCCCATGATGGTTTCTGAGCTAGTTGGTATTCATAGTCCTTTTCATGGTTGTTTTTTATGACCTCCATAACTATAATATCTCCTATTTGCCTCATCAAATTGAATCATTTAAATCTCTAGGATTAATAATGTCTTTTATGGTAAAGGGAAATTGATGTTTTGATGAGGAATATCAAATGAAATATTTGTTATTTTTAAGAGTGCAAAGGACATGCCCATGTCAAGAAATATCGAGAGCTTATGGGTTTGTGGAATGTTTTATATGAGTGAATTTGAAAATCTATTTTGACTAAGCATCCCCTTTAACCTATTTTGCTAAATTCTCGAGATATTGTTTTGATGCACTAAATGAAAAGAAAATTGTATGTGATAGTTGGATTGGAGGATTTGTTGCGATTTTTTTCACTAGATTATCAATTCTTATAATCTTGATTCTTCTTCATTTCATATATTTACCTTGGGAATATTTCTATTGGGTTTGATGTTGAATGGTTAATATGTCTTGACTAATTATTTCCATTGGATTACTTTCCAAGATTTCATTGAAAATGCTTTCGATGATGATGTTCACGATGTGTCCGATGATACTGTGATTACCTTATCTTTCAAGATTATTTCTTCTTGTAACGACTAACATAGTGTGCTTCTGATTTTCCTCTTAGTTTAGTCTAGTCACTTTCTTTATTTCAATTTATACATAATTTTACTTCGTTCTTTGCTTAATTTTTCAACCATGGCAGTGGGCTCATATTCTTATACCATCAGAGGTGAATTCTTAAATTTATTTGTTTTTCTTTTTTTCTTTTTGGGAATTTCAACAGTCTGAATTTTTTTTCACTTAAAAATCTCAAACCTGTTGAAACAAAATCTTGGTTAAATATTAATTTTCTTGATCATTTCTCATTGAAGTCTTGTTGATTTTTGGTCCTGAAAATTTGTTTTGATGGGTCTTAGCTTATGTGAAAAGTTTATTTAATAAATATTATTTTGTTATTCCAATGCATAGAGCTGGAATGGTGATACTTTAGTGCATATCATTCATACTCTATTACCGCCACAATATTTATTACTTGCTACTGGGTTCTCTTCTTATTTTTCAGCCAATTTTCATTCTTTTGATGACTGGCATTTTCTAGATTTAGGTTTCTTTTTGTTTAGTTCTATTTTCATGATTTGGATTTAGTTTTAATGCTTGCTTTCTGCTTGTACATATTGTTTCCATCCTTTAATTTGAATGATGGTATGTTTTAAGAGCTGATTTGACTCCTTAGTTTGCATTGAGGATCACTTTTAAATTTGAGTGAGGGGTTGGTCCAATTTTGGTCACATACTGAAGAATTTTTTTACAAGTCATAAGATGCATGGGATGGTTTATCTGAATGAAAAATCATGAAGTTCTTAGATATAGGTATGGACTGATAGTTGTGGTGGAACACATGTGCCTGTTGAGCATACTATGACAATCCATAAATATAGGAAAGTATCTATCTACCCTTTTCTTTTAGCTCCATTCACTTCATATTAATAAAATGACCAATACTATGATGGTTTTTGGGGAGATCTATGGGTTAGAATAAAATGCATAACATCTACTCAACAAATCAAAGAAACTCTCGTATCACCCCGCTTCCTTCACACCCTATGTGCATATGCATATCTATATATAAATATAAAAGGGTGAGAATATTTTGAAACAAAACGAAGTTGAAAGCACTATCAATAGTGTGGGAAGTACAAGTAAACCCGTTAGAGCTATGGACGCCTGTTGACAGTGAGGATATGATAGTATGGTACCAAGGAAACTTCGTCAAGGCTATAGACGCTCACCGACAATGAAGCAATGACGAGAAATGAGAGATGATGAACACACTTATGTAGATGATTGCTTATTAAAAAAGGTGAAAACCCATAGTTAAAACAAATCCAATCTGAAGTATTCAGTCAATCAAGAATTTACTGATCCAGATTTTATGAGCAGAACTAAATGACTATAAATTATTAATAGGTGCTTAACACAAAATAATAGAGATACAATAAAACTAGTTTTCTATTCAATAAGGAAATAAACTGAAACTGTAAAATGCAGTGGAAACAAGCTTGCTGGAATGGTGGCAGCTTATCTCTGAGAAGAGATGTGAGGGCTACACTCATTCGCAAGAAGATGATTACAATGAGGCTCTGAAATCCTTTTTACAATAAACAAGAATTCAAGAAACCCTAGACATACAAAAACCTAACCCTAGGAGATGAAGCGCCAAAAGTCATGTGGGCCCCGTTTGGTTAAGTTAGTACATCAACTTCCCGTGGTCGTAACTTTTGCATACAATCTCTGTTTTAGGCGTATGATAGACCATTGGAAATGTATCGACAAGGAGATTCATATTGGGGGAAATATCAGGGGAGATTCTATATTTCTCCCCATTTTCCCAAAAAACATCGTTTAGGGCCTCAAAACGGTTCCAGAAGTGAAAAACTGCTAAAAATAG
>SNQJ01S0011304.1:198617-211852 GCA_010110895.2 Picea sitchensis | reverse complement strand
AAAACCGATTTGGTTGTCAATAAGAAACTGATCAATAGATTCTAACTCCCTGGCTTGTTCAACATTATCGGAAGAATTTTTCTCTTCTTGTGAAGAAAATTGTTCTTGCAGTTGAGTGATAGGATTTGCAATTGGTTCTTCATTCATGATTTAATGCCATGCATAATAGTTATTTCCAATAGTACCACTGCCAGCGTTCATAGTTGTTCAACCTCACTATAGTTCACCAATCATGTCATTTGCCCAACCAATGAACTCAATAGTAAATGCATAAATCAATGCGCGCAATCAACGTTGTGCCAAAGTTTCAAACCATCAACATTCAATTTAAAACCAATACCATATGTTTAACCATGTGACATGCGATGTATCAATTCATATCAAGAGTTTAAGCGAGGTATCAATGCAGTTTTGAACTAGGTGTGATATCAAATGAAATACATCAAAGGTTTAACCATGCGCCAATGTATTGTAACATATAATCAACATGCCAATAGTTATGAAAATAGGAACATAGGTATCATATTAAAAGATAATTATGAAGGATTTTACCACAACACCTATGTATCTTTTATGAAAACGTTGATCAAATAGATCAAACCAAAGAACATATAAACCCAATACCAATGCATAACACCTTCAATGAAATAAAGTCACACAATCAATCCGAGAATGGCCAACGAGTACAGATCAAAAAGGCTTTACCAATTGCGTAATGATAAGTGAAAAGTAAGCGCAATGGGCATATCATCAAGAAGGACAACAAACAATGATTTTAATGCAACTTCAAAGGACTAAGTTTTCACGCTCACAGTCGTGAAAACAAAACGAAGGTAGATGTGCAAGTGTCGCAAAAACTAAAAGTGTCATTATTTGAAAATTGCGACGCAAAATTGATGTTTGCAAAACATTGGTGTAGGCATCTCATAAGACAGTGGAAAAATGTGAATTGGCTGCCAACAGTCTATCCCTCGCATGATGCTGAAGACCCTGCACCAGTTCAGACCTCTCATGACGTTTTGCGCAGATCGACAATTTATTTATATCACTATGCGTGCAGATGAGCATAAAGAGGAGCTTCAGTCATACTATAAGCTCACCAAGGAGGACCTCAATGAGATAACTAAGGACTGGTCAGAAGACCTCCTTATCCCTGTTGACCCTGCAGAAATGTCTAATCCCGAACTAATCGACATCTCGGAGGCTACTCACAAAGAACACGACACACTTGGAACCAACAAAAGGAAGAAGAACGAAGAAGTACAAAACCTGAGCAGTGCATCAGATGTAACTGCTTTAGTATCACCTAATTGAGGAGGTGATGACGAAGTAAATAGACAAGAGACCAATGGAAAAGAATATCAGCAGAAGCAAGGCGAAGTAACACCGCCTAGGGATCTTATTGATGAGGTTAATCCCTCGAAGAAAATAAATGTTTCCCCCATGAACCCTACCTCATGGAAGAAGTCAAGAGTGAGAAAAACCACGATGCAAACCGTGCTCACGATCGATGACTTCGAATTCATCATCGCAGCTATAGTAGATTCCTCACATGACGTCTTGTAGAAACATGAAGCTAAGCAGGAGGAGATGTATGACAGAATTGAGGTTGAACTCAGAGGGGTACAACAGACCCTTCAATCTAGCTGCGCAGTATCCATTGCGCCCCCACCATTAGAAGCACCAGAGTTGGGAGATGATCCTACCCAACTCCATAGACTAGCTGATGCGACCGACGCTCTCCTTCGTCCCACATAGGAATAAACAGAACAGGCCACAAAGGCTCTAAAGCAAGTGCAAAAAGTAGTCATAGCGCAATGTCGAGTTGCGCAATAGGAAAAGGTTTCTCTCCAAACAAAGTTTGAAGAGGAGAAAGCACAAATCCAACAAGAGAAAGAGCAGTTGCTCGCAGAGCAGCGAGGAGTCAAAGAAGCAATCAGCAAATCACTTCGCTCTGTGACAGGATTAAAGCAAAAAGTGGAAGAACCAGTAGAGCATCAAGTAGCACAACTTGCGGAAGATATCTAGCAGCTTCAACAGAGAATCACAGAATTGGAGCTACAAACAGTGCACAACACTGCCCAGGATATACGAGATCAAAGAGAAGCAACTACTTGAAGAACAGTTGAGAGAATCAAGGCCCTTTCCATGGAATGTAAACAACTAAGTGATCGTAGTACCCAGTCTTATGAGTGACTCACTGAGGATCACGAACTGAAGGCACTGGAGTCACGGCTCCAAGAGGCAAATAAGCAAGCAGAAACGGTACAGGCGCAGTTGAAGCCCCTATCAACAGTTGAGAGGATGAAGCAATCCCAAGAATAATGCACTACTCAACAACAGGTCCACACCATTCAGAGCAAATTCATGGAAGTGACTTAGAGTCTCCAATCAATCCAGGACGAGGCTTGTCAACTATTCGCAGAGATTGAAGGCCGAGGAGAAGAACTGGAACAAGTCGTCACTGCAGTTGAACAACGCTTAGAGGGACCTGTCAATGAAGCAGTTATACAAGAATTCGTCGAGAAGGAGGCCTTGGCGCAACAACAGGTCGAAGCAACTTGAGCCATGTATGAGGCTTTTGAAGCAGAGCTACCCAGATCAGAGTGACTCGGGACGAGTCACAGGTGAGTATTGGGGGCATGTTGGCACTTGACAAAGTTTTGAGGATTCTTGGTCATGTTTGACCTACTTTTGGGACTTTGACAGGATGTCAAAGGCAGAGCGCAAGTCGAAGCAGAGATCGCAGGATCTCGGCCCCTTTTTAGGTCTTTTAGGGTTTTGGGCTTATGTAACAGGTATGGGGATGTCGGCCCATGGGTTTACCCATGTTTAGGCCCTTTTTGTAATGTATAAATAGAAGTCTAGGCGATATAAGAAAATAAGAAGGGTTTTTGATACCGTGCTAAGTGCTAAGTACAAATTGTAAATGCTTCGTGCATGTTGTGTTGAGAACTTGCAGAGCTAAGTGAAAGTGACTGTAAGAGAATCTGTAAAGGATTTGTGTTGTGACCTAGATCGGGGAAGGAGGATCTAGCGAAGTGTGTGTGGATCTCCTGTCCTATGTGGAGTAGGATTTTGAGTCTCTTTGCATGTATTTGATTGACCAAAGATAATAAAAGAGAATAAGAGTTGGTGGACGTAGCCCCAGGATGGGGGTGAACCACGTATATGTTGCGTTGTGGTTTCTTTGTGCATTGTGACTGTTTATTGTTCATATAATTAATGTAGTAATGTATGTTTAGATGCATTTGATATAATATCTTAGTGCTTAGTAATGTGAATGAATGCTAGATCTGATCTATTCCCTTATGCTAACTGCGTCTTTATGTTAGATCTGGTTGAATACCGCGTTGCTCTGTAATTAGGGTTTTCTCTGCGAAGTGAATACTGTGAACTATAACTGTTAAGTTCTTTGTTAAGGTGTTGTAATCACATATTGGTGTCCCATCTAAGGTTGCATACATCTGAGTCATACAACCACCCCTGCCTCTACCTCGGGTGATACTTCATCTGATTCGTAGGTTTTTTCGAAAGGGCTAGTAGTTAGGGTTTTGTTGGTGCGCTCTTGAGCGTTGAACCCTGGGTCTGCCCCTGTGCCAACAGAGAGGTGGGACTCTCTTTGACTCATATGGGAAACCTATTAGCCCAATTAATTAACGAGGAGGTGGGCATCTCCTTAATCCACATGGGAAATCTATTAACTTTATAACTTTATTATTTTTGCATCCAAATTTAGACCATACACCCCCTAAAATTTGGATCATTCCTCCCCCCTTAGAAAATGATGGTCCCCATCATTTCACCCATGCTAAAAAGAGAAACCCCATTATCGTACCATTATGGTTACAATGTGAAAATACCCAATGAAGAGAAGGGTTTTGTGTGGTTGACCCATAACTTTGGATTTGTGGTTAACCCATAACCTAGTTGACAATGGAATTGTACATGTGTAGAAAAATAAAGAATTTTTAATAAAATCCTAAAATTAAAAAAAAAAAATATGGAAAAATCGTGAATTTGGGGGATGTGAACATCCTTCTACAAATCTATTCATAAATTTTTCTATAGGTGATGGAATCCAATTCCATTGAAGACCCATTTTATCTACTGAAGATATATTTCCATCGGTATATGGAACTTGTTTTGAGGTGGCCCTTGGAGTGAGAAAAACTGGGCCAAATTTGAAGGGTGCACGACCATGCTGGTTACAGACATGTGCTTCTTTAGATAAATATATCTCATAAACCAGACAACAAAATGAAATTACGTGAAATACCCATTTGATATATTGAAGAGATTTTTTCAGAATTATGTGGAACTCCTTCTGTAGTTTCTTGAGTAGGGAGAAAAATACCTTTGAATATGGTGGTATGCGCGGCCTCCTTGGGTCAAATACATGTTGAGATTCAATCGATGATATATCTCAAATCAGGGAGGAAAATGTGATTCTGTGAAATACCCATTTGATATATTGAAGAGATATTTGCAGCCATATGTGGAACACCTTCTGTAGTTTCCTAAGCAGTGAGAAAAATACTGTTGAATATGGTGGTACTGTTGAATATGGTGGTACGCGCGTCCTCCTTGGGTCAAATACATGTTGATATTTAATCGATGATATCTCTCAAACTAGGAACCCAAATGAGATTCCGCGAAATACCCATTGGATATATTGAAGAGATATTTCCAATGAGATATGGTAGAGCCTTTGAAATGTTGTGTAAAGTTCGCATCACTTATTTGAAGTTGGCTGAGTGTAGAGGGACACAAAGGATGCCAAGGGTTTGTAGAGCAGCATGGGTTGTTGTAGAGGTTGTGGAACTTCCATGGGAAGCATGGCCACCCTACAAATTTGTTGAAAATGTTGCATACAAATGGATGTAGTGGATCCATGAATGGATGTAGTGAATCCATGTATGGTTCTCCTTGTAATGGTGAATGAAGATTCAAGGGTAAAAAACAAATTCATGTAGTGCATGTGGATCAACTGTGATGCTTATAGTGTATGGCCCCGAAAATGATTATGATAGTACCAAAAGGAGGTTGGTGATTTATGAAAATGTTTGAACCCATAGCATGCTTCAAACCCTTGTTTTGATGGAGAGCCTACCCGACCTGATACCACTAATCCAGATCTCAAGGGCTGAGATATGGATGGCTTGAATGTCGAGAGAGGAGGATCTTAGATGTGCTAATCTTGCATGAAAATAAGCATGGAAAAAAAAACATGTAAATTAAGTACTTGGGACGTGAGGCTCAAAGAGGAGCCTCACCTCTAAAACTAATTACTAGTAAATCACTCAGAGATAATTAATCTCACAATGAACAATAGAAAATATGAGAGAAGCCAAATTGAGTAACTTGATATTATGAGAAGGCTTGCTAGGCCTTTATATAGAATTATAAAATGGTACATTGAACAAAGTCAAAAAGAGCTCATCAAATAAGTCTCTATTATTAGTATGATAGATCTAACTACCCAACTAACTAAGTAGTGAAAAATAAAACCCGATACAATAATGGAAAGAGCTCATTAAATGAGTCTCTATTATTATAATAATAGATCTAACTACCCAGCTAAATTAGTAGTGGAAAATAAAACCCAATGGAGAGGTGGGACTCTCTTTGACTCATATGTGCAACATTTTATCCCAATTAATTAATGAGGAGGTGGGCATCTCCTTGATCCACATGGGGAATCTAATAACTTTATAGCTTTATGAATTTTTCACCTGAATGTTGGAGCTGCGAATAAATGTGAACTGTAGATATAGAGACCCTTCGAGATCTCTCATGACCGTTAGATCTAGACACATCATAGGAGTGGCACATGGTCTACCTGTCCCTTATCAAACATCGCCCATTGAACCTGAGTCATTGGATGAGAGGCTACGTGGTAGGAGATCTTGGGGTGCAGAGACTTGGCACTCCATAGGATCTTGGTTGAGAGTCTTCAAAGTGTGAAGACTTTCAAAGTCATGAATGGCGGAGTAAATCTTAGTCGTTGATGGGTAGGGGATGTGTGGCGTCATATCCTATAATCTGGAGACTTGACAGTCTGGGGGATTTGAGATGTGGTGCGTTAATAAGCTCTGAAGCCTGGAGTTGCGAAGAAACGGGAGCCATGGATCTATGGATCTATGTGGACAGATATCGACCATGAGATATCAAGGACGTTAGAAGGTTATATGTCTGAGGTTGACATGGTTCAATGAAGTCATCCAGGGTGATGTGGACCTGTAAATAAGGTGCCACGTGTCACTTGGATACAAATGTTTTGCAGATCCATTATGCCTATTAAAGTGTGACACGTGTCATCCCCTAATGAGGACACATGTCACCCCTGGACCTTATTGCATGTCAGCCCCTGGTACGTGCCCACTTGGCCAAACTAGTTAGTGAAGTGACCAGGACTCTGAGACTCTAAGATTTCAGGACTCCATAGGTCTAGAGTGTGGTGTCGAGAATAGTTTGAAAGGCCCGAAGTTTGGAGCCACGTGGAGAGATTCCGGGCTCCTTCGGAAATTCGAGAGTTTGGAACTTCAGGTGACTTGAGATGTTAGAAAGTATGCTCCAAAAGGGATGAAGGCCTGAGCTACGTGGTAGCATTTCAGAATTCTAGGAATCTGAGACTCTTGAGGACATGCGAGCATACGATAAAAGAGACGTTCAATGTTGAACGTTGAATTCCCTACTAGCCTGTGTGTTAGAAAATGATCAAATCCCGCTATTGGATTTTACGGTGGATGGAATTCCACCATGGATATAGGAGCTTGAAGATGGTATGTGTGAGGTGGATCCATGTGGGTTCCACATGGCCTTTGACCAATGAGGCTCACAAAACTTCAGAAGGGAATAACTTTAGAACCAGAGATCGGGTTGAAGCATGGCGATAGTGGTTGGAAAGCTCTTGATGAGCATAAGAGGATGAAGACCTCAGACAAGGGATCTTATATGATGGAGGAAAGAGAAATTTTGATTCCCCATTCCTTAAAAAGGTACTTAAGAGGTTGGTTGTGTTACAGTCATGGTGCCCATGCCAGCCTTATAGAGAGACATATGTTGGGAATGTTTATTTTTTATTTGAAAACCAACAAATAATTTTTTTTTTATATTATGCACGTTATGGTGACATTATAAGACATAGATTTTATGAGTCCTTATAATATGTTATGTATGAACTTGGGTTGTATGTTATGTTATTTCAATGCCAAGATTTAACAAGTTTTTTTATGCTTTCAGGCAATGGTGTTCTTATGGCCTGAAGGATTATAGATGTGTTGTTAAATATCATTTGAAAAATAAAAATCATTATAATCGAGAGAGGAGGAAGAGAGGTTGTGAATAGCATTACGTAGTTAGAATGGTATCGGTTACACTGCACTAGGTGCTCATCATTTATGCCTAATCTCGACATGTGGACAAAAGTGGTTTTCCTTGCCATGGTTGCATCAATCGTACAGCTACACACCAATCATGGTGGCTTCTCGTATGCACTTATCAGAACACACAAAACATTGGGTGGAAACCCTCCTTTTTGTTGGTGTTTCTCCATCTGAGATACACAATAAGCATGTTCATATGCTTGCATTACAACAAACCCATGACAATTTTCTCACAACGGGGATAGATGCATTCTTGACTAAAAGAGGCATTCTAAACCAAATAAAATATCTTGAAGACCCATTGTATCATATCCATGAGGATGATTCTGTTAGCATCCAATATTGGGTGGAAAAGAATGAGGTGGATGTGTTCTTACTAGATCAAGAGCCATTTATGCAAGGGATAATGGTGAGATAGAAAGTGGTGTAGGTTGTTAGACATGGGCACAACAACATCCTTATGATGGATTCTACTTTTTGCACAAAAACTATAAGGTATTTTGGTTTCTATTCGCCTTATTTACCATGTCGACATTATTTTCTATGGTAAGAATTCATGAAAATCTTGTTTACTAGGCCAACGTTTTTACATTGTTGTATGAATTCATGAAATGCTTAATTCTAGGGGTCATAATTTCTACGTCGATGTTATTTTTCAAGGGGATTTATTGACGAAGTTGATGTTATATTATGTACAATTAATTCATGAATTGCTTGTTTCTAGTGGCCTAATTTATCATGCATGTGTTCTTGTTCTGTAATTTGATTTCATGAAATACTTGTCTAAGGCATTATTTTTCTATAATATGTATTCATGAAATGGTTGTTTCTATTGGCCTTGTTGACCACATTGATGTTATATATCTGCAATATTGTATTCATTAAATCTCATGCATGGTATTGTCCTTTGTACACCATTTTGTCTTTCGACACACATCAAAATGATATTCCTGTATATTGGGTCATATCAAAGAATGTAGTGCAAGAAACAATGGTGACACAGTTGCAAGCGTTTCACCAACATGTTTTGGCTTCTTGTACCACATGGAAACCTTCATCCTTTATTGTTTGTGGTACCCTCACAGAGATCCAGACGATAAGGGTGTGAATATCTCTTAATTTCTCTTTCCTTCATTTCATTGTGTACTTATTTATTTTCCAATTGTTCACCTAAATATTGTTCATCCACATTCATCCATAGTTATGTGTTCAGTGGCTTGATAATTCTCTACATCTGGCACATGCATCTTTGTTGGCTGAAAAAATTGACCAGGTATGTTCGTGACTATAAAAGAGAGATATAAATGTCAAAGTATTTGGGGAACATAATGTATTACTCATTGTTAGTTTAGGGTGCCACGAACAAATTGCTATATTTCTATGGAAAGTTCTCGGAGAAAAATTGTTTCATCAACTAATTCAAAGATCAATGGGAGCCACAACTGAGTATAAATTTGTCATAGTGATACGTTATCGCTTGTGATTTGAATAGTATTATTCTAAATTCATCATAGTGATAAATGGTTATTGTTGGTGATGTGTCTAGATTTATTTCTAAATTCGTCACAATGATCATTTTTTATTGTTGGTGATTTGGCCAACATTAATTCTAAATCTATGAAAATGATAATTTGTTATTGTTGGTGATTTGGCTAGCATTATTTCTTATGCTAATATGTCATGTGGAAAATTTCAGGTATGTGGGTCAAATCATGTAAGGATTTTCAACATTCAAACCGGGAAACAAATGATTCCATTGGGTCATACCATAATCACATCAAACAATGTTCCTTAAAAAGGAGAGTGCTCAATGTCAATTCCATGTTTTTCTATATCGACAATTTATGTAAAAATAAATAAAAACAAATATATATTAATTCCAACATTATACATATTGTAAAAAATATTATTGATTTGATATCGGTGTTATGTCAAGTACGCAATGCATATTCCCATAGAATGGATTGGTTTATTGGGAAACTCATAGTGCAAGTACTCTCCTACTATTGGTTCATTGTGTTCATGAAAGAAAATGGATTTGCTCATAATTTTATAATATACCACAAATGCAAGACACCATGACATAGTGCATTTAACATCCTGGACATAAATGTTTTTTATGACCTTTCCAACCCTCACATTATGAACATCAAGTCACAACCTAGACAACCAAACATTTTCAACACTGTGTGCAATCCTAGATTGGAGATTATAATTTGTGATTGCCTTGATGCAAAGAGGGGAAATCTATGCAAACATGTTACAAAAACATATATATACATCAAGGGAGTGTCCCCTTCTATTCCACTTGGTTTCCCACTCATGAATCCTCCAATGGATGCAATGTTATTTCCAAACTTTGTTGAACCACCAACATTATTAGCACCATTATCACTGACATTAATACTTGACTATAACAATTTTAAAGGTGAGTGCAATGCCACACCGGTTGGTGAAGGGTGATGAGGAAAATGATAATATCATAGATGAACATGCTAAGAAATGGACAATTGTGGAGTTCAACAAGGCTATTGATCATTGTGTTGTTATGAAATGCAAAAGAAAAATGTTTAGATTGGAAGCAGTGAGGTGCACAACAATAATGAAGTGCTTGGGGGATTTGTTGACTCGTTGATTGCAATATTTAAGGAATATTAAAAGGGATAATTCTGACATTGGTTATTCCCACAAGCTCCTAAGGAGACTTATCAAAACACATTCCAAAAGGTTTTCCAAAAAGTAGGCACGTAAGCCTTCGTTTTCCTCAACTATTGATAACTACCATGGTCATAAATCATATAAGATGGCATCTGATGTAAGCAACCCAATCGTATATTATTTATCAAAATAGATCACCAGATATGTCCAGGAGATTTCATTGGATCCCCCGAATAAGCAAATTTATAATGTCAACATTCACTCTTGAAAGAGGGCATGTACGACAAACTCTACTAAAAGAACTAAACTGTTTATTGATAACAAATATGAAAATAGTTGTTTTCATCTTTTCAAGTAACTTGGTCATTGACCTATCATTCATGAGAAAATCTTGGATCTTGGAGAGTGGATTTTTAACATTGGAGACATGAGGGTCTACACCACATAGTATAGCAGTATAGTTGCACATTGTATATACCTATTTAATCTCAAGTTTCTTTGTTTATATATCATATAACAAAACCACCCAACGAAACAAACTATAACATGAACTAAGACACCTAGCATAAAATAAGAAACAAATCAATGGACCTGATGAAAGAATTGAATTATTTGTTGATAAATATGAAAATAGATGTATTCATCTTGTAAAGTAACTTACTCACTATAATTAACATAACAAAAAAAAACAGCTATAACTTCACTATAAATAAAAATGATAAATAATAGTAAAACAAACTATAACAATTTGAATTGATTATATAAAGCATAACAACAAAACAAACTATAGCTTAAACTAGCATAACAACAAAAAAAACAATAACACTAGTGTCATTGTAGTCAATAAAGCTAGCTTAATTGGTTTTGTTTAACTGAGCAAATCAATTGGATCAATTCATTAGTCTGGACCTATAACTGCTACCCCTACATCCCTAGTCTTTGTCTTTGATTTAGGTGCTCTAGGTTATGCTTATATTGTTTCTTTTAGCTCTACTACTAATGGCTTAGACATTGGAACCACTGGTACTACCTTCGATGCCTTTTCCCTAACATATGGCTTTGTCGCCATCCTAACAAGATATGTATTTTCCTTTGCTACTAAAGGTTCTACTAATGTTACTAATGGTGCTATTGAATATGTTACTAGGTATATGTTGCTATAGTCTATGCTACTAATGCCTGGTATTGAACCACTTGAGAAATGGAATAAATGACTTATGTTGATGGTCTTTCTTAAACAACTAACTATACATCTATTGTTGTTGAGTCTATTGCTTCTACCTCTAGTTCTACACATGCTACTAGTGTTGGATCAGAAATTGCATCTCAATCACTAAGCTTAGATTTGGACTCACTTGTTAATCTTCTACTTCAACTGTTGAATCAATTTGTTCAACTTATAGGTCAACTACCAACCTTTCAACAAGTATTGCTAACCCTTATTCAAAGAGTTCTTCAACAATTCCAATTGCAAACAACTTGGTCAATTTATTCATTGAATCTTGAAATTTTTTCATGAATATAAGCGATCTTAGCTTATTTTTCTTATTAGAAGGAAATGAAATAGGATCAGAGTGTTCGGGTGGAATAATGTCAACTACAATACAGGTCATGTCATCCTTCAAACCCCTTGTTCTTAAAGTCTCCTGAAAAGAAAAAAAAGCATATGCAAGAAGTTTGATATCTCAATATTAATACAACATAAGAAATAGAAATGCATCAACTTCCTTTTTCTTGAAATGAGCATACAACATTGCCTGGAAGCCTAGATAAAATATGGGATAAGATATTTATCATAAATGAGAACCTTCAATTGAAATAAATAAAGAAAATGATGGAAGTATCACAACAATGTGAAACCATTTACACAATGAATTCAAATCTAAGTAGGCATGGATGATTTATTCTATAAACATGAAACATAAGTTTAACATAACTACTATAACATTGTCAACAACAAAACAAACAAAGGCATTATAGGGATGTTAAAATTTTGCATTTTGACTTGTAAAAAGTCACTGCAAAATAATTACCTGCACTTTCCATCTCACATGTGAGCATTATCTTCTTGGTCTTGATGTCTTGATGGTAGAAACATCATCGACACTGTCATTGTCATCTTCACCAACAAACCTAATATGACGTGGTGTCTCCCGCAAATAGGTTTTCTTCAACACATGTTAAATTGTATTAACATCGACATAGTAAGCAAAAATCTAAACTTGAATAATGTTGACATAGTTAGGATAAATCTGATGCCATGATTTATAAAGCTAATTGTTATTTAGGTGTGCTTTGCATAACACAACAACATAAAAAAAATTAAATAACATATAACATAATTTTTAAAAAAATGGGGAGTCCTTGTTGAATTACAATTGAAGGAATTATTGTTTCCAAGGTTACAAATTGCCAATGGATATTAGTGTCAGTGTAGTTGGGATAATGCTAACATCATGATTTATAATGATGACTAGTGTCATGATTGATAATGCCGATGTCAATATTTGTAACGCTGACTTGCGTCATGATTGATAATGACAATTTTTATTTAGATTACATTACAACATAAAAATAGTATATAACATTTTTTTTTAAATGGGGAGTTGTTGAATTATGGTTGAAGGAATTATTGTTTGTAGAGTTACAATTTTCCTCGGGATAGTTTGCAGAGTTACTACGCTTGGCATAAACATAACCAAATAAAAAATATAAATAACATAACAAAAAAAGGGGGTCCTTGCTGAATTACTATAAAAAATAGACATGTCAAAATGTACTAATGTTATGCCTACTAAATCATAACATAACTATTTGTATTTTGGAAATTTACAGTTCTCATGTAGACATGCTAAAATGCATTAACATCGCTATAGCGAGCATATAATTTAATGCCTACATAACTCCAACATACTAAGCATAACTTTATGCATACATAACATCAACATAGTAAGAATAATTAGGATCAATATTTATAACACCGACATAGTTGGTATAACATAGTGTCTAGATTTATAAAATAACAACATAAAACAAATTAAAAAAATGGAGGATCCTCATTGAATTATGGTTTATAGAGGGGTATTTCATAGAGGGACAATTAGAAAAGTCTACAGAGTGGGGTTCTCTATTGAGGAATTCTACGAATGAAGCATGCATTTTTTTTCGATCTTTGGCTTAGCTGGGTCA
>SNQJ01S0011304.1:173384-186907 GCA_010110895.2 Picea sitchensis | reverse complement strand
GAAGCATACTAAGGTTTTCTCTTTGAGTTTTGTGTTGAGATAGTTCATTTTTCATTCATTCCTCAATTTATCACAAGCCTAATTATTTTTTATGATAGCAGGGTCTTATTGTAGACAACAAGATTCAAGGTTGAATTACATCATTCAGACACTTGTTTTTTAGAGGTGTTGATCTATCTTTGATAGTTTGTGTAGACTTGTCTGTTTGTGAATTATTTTTCATGACTGACAAAGGCTATTGTGCAGAGTCGATTAGGCAACAATCTATGGAAAGTTGATCCAACTTTTAGAGTTCAGGTTTTGATTTTCTGTCAGAGCTCCTTTGTATGTTTCATCAGGGACATCTAAGTTTGACTTTGGTGCAAAACTTCTTCATGAAATTTTGTAAAGAGAATGACTCTTTGATGAATTGGAATGAAATAAAGGATTTCTTTATGTCTCATCTGTCTTGATTATTGACTTGGTGTCTTTACTTATGTCTCTATATTTATTTCATCATCTGTTATGTTCAGAAAAACACATAAATAATGAATTTCTCGGAAATCTTTTATTTATAAAAACCAGCCTAAGCACTTGTAATTAATACTTGTGAGTTATGATATTAATTTTGATGGCTATACACATAGGGTGATATTCTCGTCTATTTTTCTTTAGCCAAGAAGAATATGAAAATGCTTGAGTAAGATTATTTCATATCTTTTCCTCAACATTTATTTGGCGACCATACTGGGAAGATCTTCAATATCTCTCTGGTTAATTTTTATGCTTGATTAGTATCGAATACATCTATTTTTCTGATATTAATTCTTTGAATTTTTTATTTCTTAATGACTGTGCCTGTTGCAAGGCAACCCAATATTGAGACCGGTCTTCAAGATCAGACCAACATTGCTTTGAATCTATTCAACACCATTTTATACACTACCAATACTCGTGTTGAGATTAATCATTCATGGGTAGCAATTAAACAAGATATTAGTGCCCAAGAACGTTGGGAAGCTAGACGTAGACGACCTAGAAATAAAAAATAACCTTCTTGATCCTTTAGTTTTGGCCTAAATTTCATGTCCTTAGACTCTCGTGTTTCTAGAAGAAGAAGAGGCTTATCACCTGAAATTAATCCTATTGTTGAGATAGGAAGAAGGAACGTTGTGTTGTCAACCCAACAAAGTGCTCTAAGGAGAACTTTGTCTGATTCGTCAATTTTGTCTTTTTATCCCTCACTTATCATCCACAAGATGGCATCTAGTGGTGGCTCTGGGGCACTGGAAGTGATTCCTCCTCTCAGTCTTCATCTTCGTTAGTGATTGGTAGCTTATATAACCACCATATCCCTGTCCAGTCTACCACAAATCCCACCAAATTCATTAAAAAATATGGGCTTTTTCAGTTCGAAGAAGATGCCACAACCACACAGTGGCATGTGTCCTCCCCTCTTAACCTAACACTTGCTACTCATCCACTTCCTAAATTAAAAGAGACCCTCCCTAGGTTTTCAGGAAATAACACTATCACTACCAATAAACACCTGGTGACATTTTCTAATGCTTGTCACAACATAGGGTCCAATGACAACGATAATTGCATGCATTTATTCATCAATTCCTTGGAAGGGAAGGTTGTGACCGATTTCTTTGAAATTCCTCCTAATATTGTGTCCACTTGGGAGGAGTTAGTTTATTGGTTTAGATCCACCTATGGGCAATCAAAAATCCCAGCTGAGAAGTTACGAGAGTACAATAACATCGCCTATAAGGATGGTGAAACCATCAAGTCATTCAACTTGTGTTTCACTAAGTTATACAATCAAATCCCCGAACTTATTAGACCTTAGAACCAAGCCACTTTCATGCATTACTACAATGCATTACCTTCCCCCTACCGTCATAGGCTTGAAGAAAAATCCATTGATAATCTTAGTTCCACTCTGCATACTTGTTTAGAGTATGAAGAACAACTTGAAAGAACAGGTCTTCACCAGGGAGAATCGGTTAAACAAAAAGACATGTATGCCCTCTTACAAGTAGTACATGATATGAATAATCGTATGATAACATATGAGCGAAAATGAACTGTCTCCCCTCTCACCCCTGGAGCTTCATCATCTTCCACACCCCCCTTTAGGAATCCAATTGAAAACAATTTTCAGCCTAAAGCTATCTTGCCCCAAAGTTGGTGTAACTTTTGTGAGGAAGACACATGTGAGGTAAGGAAGAGTGTTAGAGATAAGATCTTTGGTAAAAGACCATAAACTACCATCGTTGTCCTAGATTTTGTAGAGCCAGAAGATGTCATGATCATCAATACTAGGAAAAAATCCTACACTTCCAAAGGAAAATATGATCCTCCCCACAATTCTTCTATCCCAAGCTCATCTTCACCAACTTATATGGTTCATGTTCCTAAGGTTCCTGACAGTCAAGAAACAAATTCCCCTCTCCCCTTTTCCAAATACAATATTCTAAATCAATTGGCCAACATCAAAGTAGATGCAACCCTTATGGACATGGTTATCGTCCCTGAACAACAGAGGCATCTGAAACAATTCATGAAAGGAAAAGATTATGTTGTAGCCAACCTATCTGAAGAGGTAAACGAAGAGGATTCATCTGTAAACAAAGTAGGTGTACTTAACTTTAGATACCTTGTAAAAAAATCCCCCTTGTTATATTTCTGTAAAGATTATGGATAAGATTTCCCATTGTTGCCTCATTGATGGCGGTTCGGGCCCAAGTGTGATGTCAAAGATTATTATGGAAGAGATAGGCTTGTCTTGTACAAATGAAAATTCTAGAAGCATGCTCTCTTATAATAGTCTACAAAAAAAAACCATAGGCGAGATTAAATATGTGACCTTAGTTTTGTGCGCCCCTGAAATAAGGACAACCCTTAGTATTTAGGTAATTGATATGCCAGTAAACAATTACTCAATCATCCTGGGAAGAGATTTCCAAGCTTTAATAGGTGGATACCTCTCACTCGATGGAACACATTTATCCGTTCCTCAGAATGGTAAAAACATTATAGTCCTTAGAGAGGGAAGGATTTCACCTTACATAGAGAGTGTTCCACAACCTAATGTAAACTATATCGAAGAGGACCTAGGAGTGTATTCCATCTTTGCTGAGGAGGATAACATTCCCTTTGAACAAATTGATTTAGATGATGGTATGTGGCACATGCACTTTGATGGTTCATGCTCAAATGAAGGGAATGGAGCTGGCCTTGTCTTGATTTCTCCTGTAGGAAAAATCCATAACTTTTCTTGTAGGTTGGAGTTTCCTTGCACAAACAATGTCACCGAATTCGAAGCTTTATTATTAGGCATTGAAAAAGCCTATAATCTTGGTTGTGGTCACCTTTCAGTTTTTGGGGACTCCGAGCTTGTTGTGAACCTTGTACGTAAGATTTACTCCCCTAGGAACAAGTTGATGAAACGATACACTCAAACTATTTGGGTGCTTATCTCGAACCTATTATATTTCAACATCACTCATGTTAAGAGGGAATTGAACTCAATGGTTGATCAATTAGCTATTTTTGTAGCCTCTCCTACTCGGAAACTGCTGCCACATAGACCTGATTGTACTTTTCAATCTCTATATCATCCACATATCCATGAAAATATAGAATCTTGGCAGTTCTTCCCTAACGATGAGATAATTTGTGCTTTCATTGAGAATTAACCTTTTAAGCCCAAGGAAATTATATCCGTAGAAGATGACAAGATCCCTGAAGGCTTGACACCCCTAGAAAGTTCATTTTCATCGAGTGATGTAGGAAATAAATACAAACAGAAAGAAGAGGAGTAAAAAAGGGAGGTGGGTAAAACCATCTCATTGAACATTGGGACACCTAAGTTTGCAAATAATGTTAAAATAGGTGCCCAATGTTCTGGTGAAAAAAAAATGAAGTTTGCCAAGCTACTTGGTGGATTTCAAGATGTTTTTGCTTGGTCTTACAAGGATCTTCATGGTTTTGATCCTGGTCTTATACAACATGCTATCCCCATCAAGGAAGGCATGGAACCAATTAGGAAAAAACAAAGCCTTATTAACCCTACATTGAAAGAAACTATTCAAAGGCAGTTGGAAAATTTCTTGAAGGCTGGAGTCACCTTTCTGGTCAAATACCCTGAATTGGTTTCCAAATTGGTACCTGTTCAGAAGGTCGCTGATCATATTAGCCTCTGCATTAATTTTCACACATTCAATTAGGATATTATGAAAAATCGCTTCCCTCCCCGTAATATGAAAATGATTCTGCAACGAATAATAAGGTCACAGAGGAGGCCCTTACTCGACAGTTTTTTGGGTTACAATCAAATCAAGGGAAAAAGGGAAGATGCTCACAAAACCACTCTTATCACTAACTGGGGTACCGTGACTTATGAACATATGCTTTATGTCTTACCTGATGCAAGTACCACTTTTAAAGGACATATACGAATAACTCTCGACGAATTGATTAGTATTCATATTTATCTTGATGATCTCATTATATGCTTTAAAGGGTTGATTATTACCTCGAAGTTTCAAGTGTTATGGCAGGGTCCTTTCAAGATCTCTTTTGTCCTGGGTACTAATTCTTACACTCTAAAGGATTTACAGGAGCGATTGTTTTCCTACATCACTAATGGTTCTCACTTGAAACATTACGTGGAACCAACATAAAAAGTTCTAACGTTGTTTGGATTTTCTGTATATTAGTAGTCTAGCTCTACTTTCTTTTCTATCACTGTTTTTCATTTCGGCTTTACAATAGTTTGATTTTTTCTTTCTGATTTTAATCATTTCATACTGCTTTTACATTTCTATCGTTTTATCTCTGCTATTTTGAATTCCACAATTTAAATTCTATTTTGATTTTTATTGCTTTTTCGTCTTTTAATTGATTTTGGTCAAGAATAAGATGTTGGATCAGTTCTTCCACGGTGACACCCCTGCAAGGTATTGTTATTCAATAACAATCAAGATTACACAGTTGTTACGATGTTCCCCTAAAAACACTTGAATTTGCTATCTTCTTTCACTGTTGTTTTAAAAAAAAAATGGTTATCTCCCACTTTTGCTTTCCTTTTCTTCATTCATTTGAGAATTTAAGAGAGCAAGTCCATAATTTTTCTCCTTGAAGTAAAGAGCAGATTTTGGTTGAACGATTATGCACACAGTGGTAAAACCCCTCATACATAACATTTTTCATGAGTTATTCCCAAATTCCTGGTCATTTTTCCATTAAATCTGCTCACTTCCCACTATTGAATAATATTCCTGGTTATATCTTCTCGACATGTTGTTCTTGGTTTGCGAAACCATGAGTTATGAGTTCTAAATCTGTTAAAAACATATTTCCCTATGGAGTCACTAGTTTGTTGACGATAAAAATCGCAACGAGGATTTTGCCCGCAAAGTATTGCTAAAGCCTATTATTATAAGCTAATGATATATATAATAATAGTAGGTGGGACCCCCTTGTAGATTGGAGGATCAGATCTGGTTCTTATTTGATGTTATGCTGTTGTTCGACATTGCTTATAGGCTTGATCATGATTGATGTTCAAATGTTGGTTCTATTCGCAACAAAGGGGTGATGGATAATTCATGCTATGTGTGAATTTCTTTACTCTAAGTTCTCAAATTACATGTCACGAGGGCTTATGTGAACTGTTATTTATATGCTAATTACGCCATGATCTATTATATATTACACCTGCACAAAACATATGTTAGTCATGGAAAAGGATAAAAGGAATATGGAAAAAATCTAAGTAAGAAATTAAACTATGCTACTATTCTACTATGCTACACTACATGCATTGAAATTAAGGGATTGTTGTTAGTCCTAGCTAACGAGGTTAGTGGCTATATGATTTATTGAGTTATATGGAAACACATGTGATATGCGTTATGGTGTGGTTGGCAATGGTTAATGTGACATAGGGTGGCGCATTTGGCAAGTAATGGATGTTGGTTTCGATACATGGATTAATTGGATGGATTAATGGAGGGTTGGTTGGCATGTACTAAGTAATTAAATGAATAGAGGATGGAAGCAATGTGCATTTACTGCATGTCACTCCATACCTCTCCCACTGGCCATCACCCTAGCCTGTCTATTGTTCAATTGTGTTTCTCTGTGGTTAATCTTTCATTTTTAGGCAAAGGAAGAACTGCTCGACCAAGCTCGCGTTTTTAAGGTTTTTTTGGTTATAGGCATGTCTTTTTCGCCATCCATGAACGCGCTCTGGTTATGAAATAGATATTGGCTCGGTGATGTATGGGTCTGTGCTTTTATTGAGACTGGAAACTATGTAAACTTATGATATTTCTCTGGAATGGTTTTTGTGTGGTTTTCGTTGCAAATGGAAAATGATGGTTGAAGTTACAGTTTCATTAATTATTTTGAGTGGTAGAAGCCATGAAGGATCTTTGTTGTCCTTATGAGTTTTTTTTGGAGGGTTCAGACTTGACCAATTGTCTCCAAACATTTCTTGTCACCTCTCCTGGTCGTATTGTTGTTATGGGGTTGCTGGGTTTGATTTCGAACCACCTGGTGTCACTTTATATCGTTTCACTTGGGTAGGGGCTCGTTTATACTATTGGTGTCTGTGCATTTGGTTATGATTTCTATTATGCCAAGGGGATTGCTTTGAGGTTTATTGCTATTTCATGGCTCTGTTTTATATCAACATTACTCGGGTTGATTGAGGAAAACCACGAGGGTTATCCTCTGCGTGTTCGGGGTGTTATTTATTGGCTCGTGAGGGACCTCTTCTCCTCTGTTCATAATCTCTCTTGCCTGTTGAAATCTCTCCTTGTCTTGCAAAGCTATGGGTGATATGGCCTGTCCATCCACCGTGTTGTCCCGAATGTTTCTCACCTGCTGTTAGTGGTCGTTTCCAACCTCCCTGTGTTGGTTACTCAGAGCCCACCCTTGATTATTTTAAGCCTGATTTTGGTAAATGAATCGTTTATTTTTGGTTGGGCACATGGTCAACTTTTATGCCTTGGTGGAGTATTGTCGACAATGGTTGATTATTTGTTGTCCCTGATTAATAACATTGACAATGTTTTTTGTGATTGGTTTATAATCACTATATTTTTTTATTATGGCAATTGATTCGATAGTTCATCTTGGTTAATTGGTTGATTTGAGTAATGAAGTGGGCACGCAGTTGCTGCCTCTTGTGTTGTAACAGTTGGATTGTTGACTCAACATTGTTTTATGGTTGATCAGGAATATGCCTCTTTTCTTTATGCGTTGGGTTGTGTGTTTCCTACAACATGATATAGGTTGAAATAAGGGTTGATGTTACTATGTGTTTTAATTACAAATCAGGAGTATTGAAATTTAAAATAGTATTAGTTGTGGTGTGGCTGTCCACTGTATATGTTATGGATATCATTTGATTACACCATCAAAGATGGGCACAAGTTTTATAACAGTATGGTTTTGTTGCAATTTGATTGATTAGAGGAATGAAATTGGGCACGATTTTTGTCTCTATGTTTGATTTGAATAAATAATTCATGGATAGTGGTTGATGTTTTGAGGGAACAGAGTGGAAACAAGTGTTTGTGTGTTCATTTAGAAATTGTTTTGAATATTTAGTGGGACAAATGGGAAGAAACATAACTCTTATACAGGTTGTTTTGGAAGACATATTATTTTGAGTTTGGTGACATTGTGTTAAAGATTTAATTGCAAATAGTGAGAAAGTTAATACACATAAATGATGAACTATGCAAAGTAGTTTTTTAATTGATCACAGTGATTGTTTGGTCAGTATTAGATCTTTTTCTTTAATATATAATTGTTTTATGGAATTACTTAATTAATTTTTTGAACAGTAACCGCTATCTTCCCCAACCATTTTTTTCACTTTTCGCTAATTACAATCCCCTCACCTTCCCATATTCATTACTCACTCCTTGTTCCTAAAATTTAATCACAATTAAGAGAAGCTCTGTATTGTGACAGTTTAAGATCACATGGATGGATTACAGTGATACATTCTTTGGTTTGCATTTCAGTTGATTGTTGTTATCAGTGAGCAATAACCATGTTCTTTTTCCCCTCATTTTAACATTTTTTCGCTCAATACAAACCCTCGCATATCCCAAAACCTTTTTTCACCCCCTACTCATTGACAATGGTTAAACAATTTGTATGGATTGGATTGCATGAGTATGATATGTTGTTGAGCCAAAATTTATTTCATATTTTTAAAAGAGTTGTTATGTATGATTGTTAAAGTACTATTTGCTAATCAATCATGCATGTAGGAATGAGATTTTTCAGCCGAGGTAGCCATGGCAGAGGTAACCGAGGAAGAGGTAATTGGAACATGGGTCCTAGAAGGCCTAGATTCTCCATTCACTTTGATGTTGATTCGCAAGAGTTAGGCCGGCTATTTCAGGCTGGGTTTTTCAATTGGATTGGGAAAGGAGTGGTCCAACCTAGGCCTGAGAGGCCTCCCTTCCAAGCCAAACAAGCCCCTGGTGTTCCCATCCCCCTCATGTCTCATTGCAACCCAAGGTTCCAGAAAATGACTGATGGCAGGAGATTGTCCACCCGACAATCTCCCAACATCGTGGCTGGACCAATTTGTCTTTGCCTTCTCCCTCACCTATCAATCATATTGTCCATGATTCCCCTGTCTACTCACTAGTTTAGTTCTCATATGCTAGAAAAAGGTTGAAAACCGAGGCCCACCATGCCCCTGACAAATGAAAAGCCACTGCTGTCTCTTCCTCACTCTCCAATGGATCTAATAAATCTATGTCCTCTCGGATGCATTTGAGGGACGATTGTTCTCATGTGATCAACGAGATTAGGCCTAAAGGCTCAACACAACCAAAGGAAAATTCAGAGAGATCAAAAGGTGACAACAACAAAAAGGGAAAGATTGCATCTCAGAATGGAAAATATGGATTTTAAGTTTTATTTTATTTATTTTTGATGACAGTTGACTTCAAAAGTTTTGGACAACATGTTTTTATTTTTATTTTTTATATATGAGTAATATATTTTGAAAATAAATTCAAATATCAATGAGATAAATTGTCAAACATGAATGTGATGATGGGAGTCACAAGGAGGGATGTTTTTGTTTAATTAACTAGTTATGTTATGATTGTTAAGAGCTAAAGGGGAGTCACAAGGGGTCCCACCTACTAGTTATTATTTATTTAAAACCCTTATTATGATTTATTACTTTTCCCCCTAACTAAAAAGTTGGTTGAGTTTTTAGTTAACTTAACTAATGAAGTAGTTCAACTACTTCAACCAATTCTAATTTGCTTAAAGGAAAAAGGAAAGTGAGGAACAAGGGGAAAATATAAGGAGAAACATACTAAGGTTTTCTCTTTGATTTTTGTGTTGAGATAGTTAAGTTTCCATTCATTCCTTAATTTATCACAAGCCTAATTATTTTTTATGATAGCAGGGTCTTAATGTAGACAACAAGATTCATCGTTGAATTACATCATTCAGACACTTGTTTTAAAAGGTGTTGATCTATCTTAGATAGTCTGTGTATACTTGTTTGTTTGTGAATTAGTTTTCATGGCTAACAAAGGCTATTCTGCAGAGTCGAGTGGGCAACAATCTGTGGCAAGTTGATCCATATTTTAGAGTTCATTTTTTGATTTTATGTCAGAGGTCCTTTTGTATGTTTCATCGGGGACGTCTAAGTTTTACTTTGGTCCAAAACTTATTCACGAAATTTTGTAAAGAGAAAGACTCTTTGATGAATTGGAATGAAATAAAGGATTGCTTTATGTCTCATCTATCTTGATTATCGACTTGGTGTCTTTACTTATGTCTCTATATTTATTTTAGAATCTATTATGTTCAGAAAAACACATAAATAATGAATTTTTCAGCAAGATTTTATTTATAAAAACCATCCTAAGCACTTGTAATCAATACTTGTGAGTTAGGATATTAATTTTGATGGCTATAAACATAAGGTGATATTACCGTCTATTTTGATATAGCCAAGCGGAATCTGAAAATGCTTGAGTAAGATTATTTCATATCTTTTCCTCAACATTGCATGTATGGGACCTTCTTTGAATATAACACTTCTTGCAATGAAAAGTTTTCTAGTAAGAGAGTCCAACCTTATCACTTCATTACCATGGGTATGAATTAAAGTAGGAGAGGAATTTTGAATTAAATAGGAAATATAATACAACCTAGACTTGTGATCTACTACCCCAACTCCAACATGTGACCCGTCATAAATACATGAAATCACTACTAACTCTGGAGTGAATACCACTTGATTTCCGGAGCCTAAATTTGTTATCTAATATATGGAAGAAAAAAAATTGTGCACATAGAGGGTAGATGCAACACATTTTTAAAATAACCATGCTCTAAATAAATTACACCTTTCCCAGATACTTAAATGGTCGTATAATCTCCAATTAAAATGGAAGGACTAGTGCATGGCTCCTAGGAACTGAATGAATCCTTTGAGGAAACCATATGATCCGAGACTCTTGAATCAAGAATATATGTTCTTTCATGATGCATTAACAACAACTAGATCATGGCCATTTCTTTCTTTTTATTTCTCATTGGGGGGATTTTCAGTTTCCTTCTTCCTAACATCCTTTGGTACTTGTCCACCTAGATTGTTCTACTGAAGGATAAGTGTCATTTGATCAATTTTCTTCTTCATGCATGCATGTTAAAGATGAAAGGATATATTGGAATAACCACACCTCACTCTAGCCTTGGATTAATTATCCCTTTTTGGATTGGAGGTCTCCTAAGCGAATTTGTGAAAACTGTCCTTTTTAGGATCTGAGTCTTTCTTGCCTTTGACATTTTGTTTGAAATTTCTACTAGACTTCTCATTTGATACAAGTGCATACGCTTTTGGTGAATTGAGGGAACCCTTTTTAACAAGTATATATTTCTCACATGTGAGAGAATCAACATAAGTATCCATGGGAGACATCTTCCAGGAAGCTCCCATTGCTAGTTTCGTAGAATGAAAAGTAGAGACAAACAATGAGTATTCAGGACCCAATTTTTATAGAACAAAAAGAATGAGCCAATATTATTTCTTATCTATCGCACATAACTTGATATTATTTAATAATGATTTGAATTGTGTGTAGAATTTATGAATAGTGTCAAAGTTACTCGGGCTCAAAGAAATGAGCTCATTCTCCAATTGGTGACCTCTAAGTAGATCCTTATTTCTAAAAACTCCTTCTAATGTGGTCCAATATTTGTTAGGAGTAGTATCAGTTTTGATGTGAAATATAATATTAGGATAAATTGAGAGGCACAACAACACAAAGGCTTCATCCATCATGTTAAACCATTTTTCTTTCTCCATTGCAAAATTTGGTTCAGTCTTTGTTCTCATTGTAATCTTGTAAAATCCTATACTCTGTAGGAGAATGGACATCTATGACTTCCATTAACAATAATTTAATGGAGTGAGGATTATCTATCGGGGTTGATCCATTATAATTGTTGTGGTTGATCCTGACGTGTCTTCTTCCTAGAAAAAAAATTATGTTAAATCCTAGATTCCAACATTCTTTGATACCATGTACTTGAATACCTGAAATGGTATTATTTTGGCCAAGACTCAATTTTTTCATTATTTTCACCCAGTTAAGCTTATGGGGAGTGGGGGTTAGAGAATATTTTCCGTCTCCTTAGCCTTAATATCTCACCTATGTATTTTAGAGCTTGATCACATGATGTTGCTGGTCAAAATTTGACTAATTTTGACCAAGTGAGCCACATTAGCATTCCATCCCTAGATTTTAGGGGCAATATGCTATTCTTGTCTAGTGGAGGTGCACTTCTCACCTTCTTCCTTGATTTATCATCCTAATTCTATTTTTGGGATTCTATCTTCTATGTTTGAGATTAAAATAAAGAAGAGAATATTAACTCTCGAAGTACATAATAAATACTTGATTCTCATTAACCATAATGTGAGTACATATAAGGAATTTGAATCGTAAAAGAGGAAATTTGAATTACATGATGCATGGTGCATGAGTACTTATTTAGACTTAAATCAGAGCTTAAAATACCTTGATTTATCCATGCAATCTCTAAATAGTGAGCTAAATACCCTAGGATACCAACTGGTGACTCAGTTGCCTAAAATAGGGATCTAATCCATGAATAGATCACAAAAAATCGAAACCAACTAAGAATAGTAAAGTGAAGCGCTTTCCTTCCTTGAATATAGGGATAAGGTTCCTAGAATAACTCAAGGAACTCAAACATAGAAGATAGAATCCAAAAAATAGAAATTAGGATGCTAAAATCAAGGAGGAAGGTGAGAAATGTGCCTCCATTGGCTAAGAATAGTAGATTCCCCCTAAAATCTAGGGATGAAGCGCTATTATGGATGACATGGTCAAAATTTGTCAAATTTTGACCAAGCTCTAGAATACCTAGGTGAGAGATTAAGGCTAAGGAGACGGAAAATATGCTCTAACAAAACTATGTTAAATCTCTTCTTTAGAAACTCTCATAATATGCATGCAAACATATTTACAGGGAGTACAATGTCAAAGTGAATGAACTATTGAAGAAGGTAGTGGATGGCCAAATAAGTATACTAAAAATGACTAAGTTTAGGAATGATGAGACCATTTCTCTCCCTTCTTGAATTTTTTTTTCTTAAGACTACATTGTCTTTTTAGTAGGATGCCATTGTTTTTCTAAGGTTTTTGTGGATGTTTTAGGTTATGTCCCTTATACGATAGAGTGATCAATAAGCAAATTTGAGTTCTTCATGCCTATGTGGCATTGGGCAATTTCTAGATCTATTTTACTTGGACAATCAAATGCTTTTAGCTAAATAATTGATGGCTTTCTTGCTCTGTGTGTCTAAAGAAACTTATAGAATGTAACATTACCATTTCTTTCTTGGAATAAAAATATTACATTTTTTCCTTGATATATATATATATATNNNATAAGTTCCCTTACATCCCATTACAGTTTCTCTATGGGGAAATTTGTCTTGGCCTTTGGGTACTAGAGTAGCATGAAAGGATGGTGGATGCAAGTGTAGGTTTTCTACCCTTTTTTCCTCAACATTTATGGTAGCTCTTCCTAGGGTTGCATCTCTTTTGGAACCCTACACCTCTTATGTATGGTGGGTTCCAGCTTATTTTCTTTTAATTTGGAACCCTATACTTGTTTAGATAATTGGTGGTTCTCGAGTTATTCTCCACTATGTGGGTTATGGTGCATGCCTGGGTTTTTCTGAGCAGATTGTTTAGTATCAGTTTATGTAATTTCCTATATACTCAACCCCGCAAAATCTCTTGGTGGTGCATGAGGTTAAAGGATTCTTGGTGGTGTTTGAGGTTCACCTTAGTTGGTTTATGTGTTTTTAGGTCAGAGTTTTCACTATATGCACTTTGGTGCTTTAGTTGTCTTGGTTAAGTTTCTTTCAAGTCCCTTTTTTATTTAGTGTCCTTGAACATGTGCTAAATGTGATGTCACCATTTCTTCTTAAA
>SNQJ01S0011304.1:159593-173334 GCA_010110895.2 Picea sitchensis | reverse complement strand
AACTAAAAAGTTGGTTGAGTTTTTAGTTAACTTAACTAATGAAGTAGTTCAACTACTTCAACCAATTCTAATTTTCTTAAAGGAAAAAGGAAAGGGAGGAACAAGGGGAGAATAGAAGGAGAAGCATACTAAGGTTTTGTCTTTGAGTTTTGTGTTGAGATAGTTCAGTTTTCATTCATTCCTTAATTTATCACAAGCCTAATTATTTTTTATGATAGTAGGGTCTTATTGTAGACAACAAGATTCATGGTTGAATTACATCAATTAGACACTTGTTTTTTAGAGGTGTTGATCTATCTTTGATAGTCTGTGTAGACTTGTCAGTTTGTGAATTTCATGACTGGCAAAGGCTATTGTGCAGAGTTGATTAGGCAGCAATCTATGGAAATTTGATCCAACTTTTAGAGTTCAGTTTTTTATTTTCTGTTAGAGCTCCTTTGTATGTTTCATCGGGGACGTCTAAGTTTGACTTTAGTCCAAAACTTCTTCATGAAATTTTGTAAAGAGAATGACTCTTTGATGAATTGGAATGAAATAAATGATTTCTTTATGTCTCATCTGTCTTGATTATCAACTTGGTGTCTTTACTTCTATCTCTATATTTATTTCATCATCTGTTATGTTCAGAAAAACACATAAATAATGATTTTTTCAGCAAGCTTTTATTTATAAAAACCAGCCTAAGCACTTGTAATTAATACTTGTGAGTTAGGATATTAATTTTGATGGCTATAAACATAGGGTGATATTCCCGTCTATTTTGCTTTAGCCGAGCATAATATGAAAATGCTTGAGTAAGATTATTTCATATCTTTTCCTCAACATTTATTTGGCAACCATACTGGGGAGATCTTCAATATCTCTCTGGTTAATTTTTATGCTTGATTAGTATTGAATACATCTATTTTTCTGATATTAATTCTTTCACTATTTTATTTCTTAATGACTGTGCCTGTTGCAAGGCAACCCAATATTGAGCCCAGTCTTCAAGATTAGACCAACATTGCTTTGAATCTGTTCAACACCATTTTAGACACTACCAATACTCGTGTTGAGATTAATCATTCATGGGTAGAAATTGAACGAGATATTAGTGCCCAAGAACGTTGGGAAGCTAGATGTAGATGACCTAGAAATCAACAATAACTTTCTTGATCCTTTAGTTTTGGCCTAACTTTCATGTCCTTAGACTCTTGTGTTTCTATAAGAAGAAGAGGCTTATCACCTGAAATTAATCCTGTTGTTGAGATAGGAAGAAGGAACATTGTGTTGTCAACCCAACACTGTGCACTAAGGAGAACTTTGTCTGATTCGTCAATTTCATCTTTTTATCCCTCACCTATCATCCACAAGATGGCATCTAGTGGTGGCTCTGGTGGCACTAGAAGTGATTCCTCCTCTCATTCTTCATCTTCGTTAGTTATTGGTAGCTTATATAGCCACCATATCCCTGTCCAATCTACCATAAATCCCACCAAAGTCATTAAAAAGTATGGGCATTTTCAGTTCAAAGAAGATGCCACAACCACACCGTGGCATGTGTCCTCTCCTCTTAACCTAACACTTGCTACTCGTCCACTTCCTAAATTCAAAGAGAACCTCCCTAGGTTTTCAGGAAATAACACTATCACTACCAACAAACACTTGGTGGCATTTTCTAATGCTTGTCATAACATAGGGTCCAATGACAATGATAATTGCATGCACTTATTCATCAATTCCTTGGAAGGGAAGGCTGCGACCGATTTCTTTGAAATTCTTCCTAATATTTTGTCCACTTGGGAGGAGTTAGTTTATTGGTTTAGATCCACTTATGGGCAATCAAAAATCCCAACCGAGAAGTTACGAGAGTACAATAACATCGCCTATAAGGATGGTGAAACCATCAATTCATTCAACTTGTGTTTCACTAAGTTATACAATAAAATCCCTGAACTTATTAGACCTTAGAACCAAGACGCTTTCATGCATTACTACAATGCATTACCTTCCCCCTACTGTCATAGGCTTGAAGAAAAATCCATTGATAATCTCAGTTTCGCTCTGCATACTTGTTTAGAGTATGAAGAACAACTTGAAAGAACAGGTCTTCACTAGGGAGAATCGGTTAAACAGATAGACATGTCCTCCCCCTTACAACTAGTACATGATATGAATAATTGTATGATAACATATGAGCGAAAATGAACTGTATCCCCTCTCACCCTTGGAGCTTCATCATCTTCCGCACCCCCTTTTAGGAATCCAATTGAAAATAATTTTCAGACTAAAGCTATCTTTCCCCAAAGTTGGTGTAACTTTTGCGAGGAACACCACGAGGAAGACACATGTGAGGTAAGGAAGAGTGCCAGAGATAATATCTTTGGTAAAAGACCATAAACTACCATTGTTGTCCTAGATTTTGTAGATCCAGAAGATGTCATGATCATCAATACTAGGAACAAATCCTACGCTCCCAAAGGAAAATATGATCCTCCCCACAATTCTTCTATCCCAAGCTCATCTTCACCAACTGCTACAGTTTAGGTTCCTAAGGTTCTTGACAGTCAAGAAACAACTTCCCCTCTCCCCTTTTCCAAATACAATATTCTGAATCAATTGGCCAACATCAAAGTAGATGCAACCCTTCTGGACATGGTTGTCATCCCTGAACAACAGAGGCATCTGAAACAATTTATGAAAGGAAAATATTCCATTGTAGCTAACCTATCTGAAGAGGTAAACGAAGAGGATTCATCTGTAAACAAAGTAGGTGTACTTAACTTTAGATACCCTATAAAAAAATCCCCCTTTTTATATTTCCGTAAAGATTATGGATAAGATCACCCATTGTTGCCTCATTGATGGCGGTTCGGGCCCAAGTGTGATGTCAGAGATTATTATGGAAGAGATAGGCTTGTCTTGTACAAATGAAAATTCTAGAATCATGCTATCTTATAATAGTCTACAAAAAACAACCATAGGCGAGATTAAATATGTGACCTTAGTTTTGTGCGCGCACCCTGAAATAAGGACAACCCTTAGTATTCAGGTAATTGATATGCCAGTAAGAAATTACTCAATCATCTCGGGAAGAGATTGCCAAGATTTAACAGGTGGATACCTCTCAGTCAATGGAACACATGCATTTGTTCCTTAGAATGGTAAAAACATTATAGTCCTTAGAGAGGGAAGGATTTCACCTTACATAGAGAGTGTCCCAGAACCTAATGTAAACTTTATCGAAGAGGACCTAGGAGTGTATTCCATCTTTGCTGAGGAGGATAACATTCCCTTTGAACAAATTGATTTAGATGATGGTATGTGGCACATGGACTTTGATGGTTCATGCTCAAATGAAGGGAATGGAGCTGGCCTTGTCTTGATTTCTCTTGTAGGAAAAATCCATAACTTTTCTTGTAGGTTGGAGTTTCCTTGCACAAACAATGTCACCGAATTCGAATCTTTATTATTAGGCATTGAAAACGCCTATAATCTTGGTTGTGGTCACCTTTCAGTTTTTGGGGACTCCGAGCTTGTTTTCAACCTTGTACGTAAGATTTACTCCCCTAGCAACAAGTTGATGAAACGATACACCCAAACTATTTGGGCGCTTATCTTGAACCTATTATATTTCAAATTCACTCATGTTAAGAGGGATTTGAACTCAATAGTTGATCAATTAGCTATTTTTGCAGCCTCTCCTACTCAAAAATTGTTGCCACATAGACCTGATTGTACTTTTCAATCTCTATATCATCCACATATCCCTGAAAATATAGAATCTTGGCAGTTCTTCCCTAACGATGAGAGAATTTGTGCTTTCATTGAGAATGAACCTTTTAAGCCCAAGGAAATTATATCTGTAGAAGATGACAAGATCCCGGAAGGCTTGACTCCCCTAGAAAGTTCATTTTCATCGAGTGATGTAGGAAATAAATACAAACAGAAAGAAGATGAATAAAAAAGGGAGGTGGGTGAAACCATCTCATTGAACATTGGGACACCCAAGTCTGGAAAGAATGTTAAAATAGGTGCCCAATGTTCTAGTGAAAAAAAAATGAAGTTTGCCAAGCTACTTGGTGGATTTCAAGATGTTTTTTCTTGGTCTTACGAGGATATTCATGGTTTTGATCTTGGTCTTATACAACATGCTATCCCCATCAAGGAAGGCATGGAACCAGTTAGGAAAAAACAAATCTTTATTAACCCTACATTGAAAGAAACTATTCAAAGGAAGTTGGAAAATTTCTTGAAGGTTGGAGTCACCTTTCTGGTCAAATACCTTGAATTGGTTTCCAAATTGGTACCTGTTCAGAAGGTCCCTGGTCATATTAGCCTCTGCATTAATTTTCACACATTCAATTAGGCTATTATGAAAAATCGCTTCCCTCCCCCTAATATGAAAATGATTCTGCAACGAATAATAAGGTCACAGATGAGGCCCTTACTTGACAGTTTTTTGGGTTACAGTCAAATCAAGGGAAAAAGGGCAGATGCTCACAAAATCACTCTTATCACTAATTGGGGTACCGTGACTTATGAACGTATGATTTATGTCTTACCTGATGAAAGTACCACTTTTAAAGGACATATACGAATAACTCCCGACGAATTGATTAGTATTCATATTTATCTTGACGATCTCATTATATGCTTTAAAGGGTCGATTATTACCTTGGAGTTTCAAGTGTTATGGCTGGGTCCTTTCAAGATCTCTTTTGTCTTGGGTACTAATTCTTACATTCTAAAGGATTTACAGGAGAAATTGTTTTCCTACAACACTAACGGTTCTCACTTGAAACATTACGTGGAACCAACATGAAAAGTTCTAACGTTGTTTGGATTTTCTGTATATTAGTAGTCTAGCTCTACTTTCTTTTCTATCACTGTTTTTCATTTCGGATTTACAATAGTTTGATTTTTTCTTTCTGATTTTAATCATTTCATACTTCTTTTACATTTCTGTCATTTTATCTCTGTTGTTTTGAATTCCATAATTTAAATTTTGTTTTGATTTTTATTGCTTTTTCGTCTTTGAATTGATTTTGGTCAAGAATAAGATGTTGGATCAGTTCTTCCACGGTGACACTCCTGCAAGGTATTGTTAGTCAATAACAATCAAGACTACACATTTGTTACAATGTTCCCCTAAAACCACTTGAATTTGCTATCTGCTTTCACTGATGTCTTTCAAAAAAAATGGTTATCTCCCGCTTTTGCTTTCCTTTTCTTCATTCATTTGAGAATTTAAGAGAGCAAGTCCATAATTTTTCTCCTTGAAGTAAAGAGCAGATTTCGGTTGAACAATTATGCACACAATAGTAAAACTCCTCATACATAACATTTTTCATGAGTTATTCCCAAATTCCTGGTCATTTTCCCATTAAATCTGCTCACTTCCCACTATTGAATAATATTCCTGGTTATATCTTCTCGACCTGTTGTTCTTGGTCTATGAAACCATGAGTTCTGAGTTCTAAATCTGTTAAAAACATATTTCCCTGTGGAGTCACTAGTTTGTTGATGATAAAAATCACAACGAGGATTTTGCCTGCAAAGTATTTCTAAAGCCTATTATTATAAGCTAACGATATATATAATAATAGTAGGTGGGACCCCCTTGTAGATTGGAGGATCAGATATGGTTCTTATTTGATGCTATGATACTATTTGACACTGCTTATAGGCTTGATCATGATTGATTTTCAAATGTTGGTTCTATTCACAACAAATGGGTGATGGATAATTCCCGCTATGTGTGAGTTTCTTTACTCTAAATTCTCAAATTCCATGTCACGAGGGCTTATGTGATCTATTATTTCTATGCTAATTACAACATGATCTATTATATATTACACCTGCACAAAACATATGTTAGTCTTGGAAAAGGATAAAAGGAATATGGAAAAAATCTAAGTAAGAAATTAAACTATGCTACTATTCTACTATGCTACACTACATGCATTGAAATTAATGGATTGTTGTTAGTCCTAGCTAACGAGGTTAGTGGCTATACGATTTATTGAGTTATATGGAAACACATGTGATATGCGTTATGGTGTGGTTGGCAGTGGTTAATGTGACATAGGGTGGCGCATTTGGCAAGTAATAGATGTTGGTTTTGATACATGGATTATTTGGATGGATTAATGGAGGGTTGGTTGGCGTGTACTAAGTAATTGAATGAATAGAGGATGGAAGCGACGTGAATTTAATGCATGTCACTCCATACCTCTCCCACTAGTCGTCACCCCAGCTTGTCTGTTGTTCAATTGTGTTTCGTTGTGGTTAAGCTTCGATTTTTAGGCAAAGGAAGAACTGCTCGGCCAAGCTCGTGTTTTTAAGGTTTTTTTGGTTATAGGCATGTCTTTTTCGCCATCCATGAACATGCTCTGGTTATGAAATAGATATTGGCTCGATGATGTATGGGTATGTGCTTTTCTTGAGACTGACAACTATGTAAACTTGTGATATTTCTCTGGAATGGTTGTCGTGTGGTTTTCGTTGCAAATGGAAAACGATGGTTGAAGTTACAGTTTCATTAATTATTCTAAGTGGTAGAAGCCATGAAGGATCTCCATTGTCCTTATGAGTTTTTTTTGGAGGGTTCAGAATTGACCAGCTATCTCCACACAATTCTTGTCACCTCACCCAATCGTATTGTTGTTATGGGGTTGCTGGGTTTGATTTCGAACCACCTAGTGTCACTTTATATCGTTTCACCTGGGTAGGGGCTCGTTTATACTATTGGTGTATGTGTATTTGGTTATGATGGATATTATTCCAAGGGGATTGCTTTGAGGTTGATTGCTATTTCATGGCTCTGTTTTATATCAACATTACTCGGGTTGATTGGGGAAAAATGCAAGGGTTATGCTCTGCGTGTTCTGGGTGTTATTTATTGGCCCGTGAGGGACCTCTGCTCTTCTGTTCATAATCTCTCTTTCCTGTTGAACTCTCTCCTTGTATTGCAAAGCTATGGGTAATATGGCATGTGTGTCCACCATGTTGTCCTGAATGTTTCTCACCTGTTGTTGGCAGTTGTTTCCAACCTCCCTGTGTTGGTTACTCAGAGCCCACCCTTGATTATTTTAAGCCCGATTTTGGTAAATGAACCAATTATTTTTGGTTGGGCACATGGTCAAATTTTATGACTTGGTGGAGTATTGTCGAAAGTGGTTGATTATTGGTTGTCCCTGATTAATAACGTTGACAATGTTTTTTGTGATTGGTTTATAATAATTGTATTTTTTTATTATGGCAATTGATTCGATAGTTCATCTTGGTTAATTGGTTGATTCAAGTAATGAAGTGGGGATGCAGTTGCTACCTCTTGTGTTGTAAAAGTTGGATTGTTGACTCAACATTGTTTTATGGTTGATCAGGAATATGCCTCTTTTCTTTATGCGTTGGGTTGTGTGTTTCCTACAACATGATATAGGTTGAAATAAGGGTTGATGTTACTATGTGTTTTAATTACAAATCGGGATTATTGAAATTTAAAATAGTATTAGTTGTGGTGTGGCTTTCCACTGTATATGTTATGGATATCATTTGATTACACCATCAGAGACAGGCACAGGTTTTATAACAATATGGTTTTGTTGCAATTTGATTGATTAGAGGAATGAAATCAGGCACGATTTTTGTCTCTGTGTTTGATTTGAATAAATAATTCATGGAAAATGGTTGATGTTTTGAGGGAACAAAGTGGAAACAAGTGTTTGTGTGTTGATTTAGAAATTGTTTTGAATATTTAATGGGACAAATGGGAAGAAACATAACTCTTATACAGGTTGTTTTGGAAGGCATATTATTTTGAGTTTGATGACACTGTGTTAAAGATTTAATTGCAAACAGTGAGCAAGTTAATACACATAAATGATGAACTATGCAAAGTAGTTTTTTAATTGAGCACAGTGATTGTTTGGTTAGTATTGGATCTTTTTCTTTAATATATAATTGTTTTATGGAATTACTTAATTAATTTTTCGAATAGTAACCGCTATCTTCCCCTACCATTTTTTTTACTTTTCGCTAATTACAATCCCCTCTCATTCCCATATTCATTACTCACTCCTTGTTCCTAAAATTTAATCACAATTAAGAGAAGCTATGTATTGTGATAGTTTAAGATCACAGGGATGGATTACAGTGATACATTGTTTGGTTTACATTTCAGCTGATTGTTGTTATCAGTGAGCAGTAACCATGTTCTTTTTCCCCTCATTTTAACATTTTTTCTCTCAATACAAACCCCTCGCATATCCCAAAACCTTTTTTCACCCCCTGCTCATTGACAATGGTTAAACAATTTGTATGGATTGGATTGCATGAGTATGATATGTTGTTGAGCCAAAATTTATTTCATATTTTTAAAAGAGTTGTTATGTATGATTGTTAAAAGAACTATTTTCTAATCAATCATGCATGCAGGAATGATCTTTTTCAGCCGAGGTAGCCATGGCAGAGGTAACTGAGGAAGAGGTAATTGGAACATGGGTCCTAGAAGGCCTAGATTCTCCATTCACTTTGATGTTGACTCACAAGAGTTAGGCCAGCTATTTCAGGCTGGGTTTTTCAATTGGATTGGGCAAGGAGTGGTCCAACCTAGGCCTGAGAGGCTTCCCTTCCAAGCTCCACAAGCCCCTGGAGTTCACATCCCCCTCATGTCTCATTGCAACCCGAGGTTCCCAAAAATGACGGATGGCAAGAGATTGTCCACCCGACAGTCTCCCAACATTGTGGCTGGACCAATTTGTCTTTACCTTCTCCCTCGCCTATCAATCATATTGTCCAAGATTCCCCTGTCTACTCACTAGTTCAGTCCTCATATGTTAGGAAAAGGTTGAAAACCAAGGCCCACCATGACCCTGACAAAGGAAAAGCCACTGCTGCCTCTTCCTCACTCTCCAATGGCTCTGATAAATCTGTGTCCTCCTAGATGCATTTGAGGGACGATTGTTCTCATGTGATCAATGAGATTAGGCCTAAAGGCTCAACACAACCAAAGGAAAATTCAGAGAGATCAAAAGGTGACAACAACAAAAAGGGAAAGATTACATCTCAGAGTGGAAAATATGGATTTTAAGTTTTATTTTATTTATTGTTGATGACAGTTGACTTCATAAGTTTTGGACAACATGTTTTTTTTTTTTATATATGAGTAATATATTTTGAAAATAAATTCAAATATCAATGAGATAAATTGTCAAACATGAATGTGATGATGGGATTCACAAGGAGGGATGTTTTTGTTTAATTAACTAATTACAAGGGGAGTCACAAGGGGTCCCACCTACTAGTTATTATTTATTTAAAACCCTTATTATGATTTATTACTTTTCCCCCTAACTAAAACGTTGGTTGATTTTTTAGTTAACTTAACTAATGAAGTAGTTCAACTACTTCAACCAATTCTAATTTTCTTAAAGGAAAAAGGAAAGTGAGGAACAAGGGGAGAATAGAAGGAGAAGCATACTAAGGTTTTCTCTTTGATTTTTGTGTTGAGATAGTTCAGTTTTCATTCATTCCTTAATTTATCGCAAGCCTAATTATTTTTTTATGATAGCAGGGTCTTATTGTAGACAACAAGATTCATGGTTGAATTACATCATTCAGACACTTGTTTTTCAAAGGTGTTGATCTATCTTTGATAGTCTGTGTAGACTTGTTTGTTTGTGAATTATTTTTCATGACTAACAAAGGCTATTGTGCAGAGTCGAGTGGGCAACAATCTGTGGAAAGTTGATCCATCTTTTAGAGTTCAGTTTTTGATTTTATGTTAGAGGTCCTTTTGTATGTTTCATCGGGGACGTCTAAGTTTTACTTTGGTCCAAAACTTATTCACGAAATTTTGTAAAGAGAAAGACTCTTTGATGAATTGGAATGAAATAAAGGATTGCTTTATGTCTCATCTATATTGATTATCGACTTGGTGTCTTTACTTCTGTCTCTATATTTATTTCAGAATCTGTTATGTTAAGAAAAAAACATAAATAATGAATTTTTCAGCAAGATTTTATTTATAATCAATACTTGTGAGTTAGGATATTAATTTTGATGGATATAAACATAAGGTGATATTACCGTCTATTTTGATTTAGCCAAGCAGAATCTGAAAATGCTTGAGTAAGATTATTTCATATCTTTTCCTCAACATTGCATGTATGGGACCTTCTTTGAATATAACACTTCTTGCAATGAAATTTTTTCCAGTAAGAGAGTCCAACCTGCTCACTTCATTACCATGGATATGAATTAAAGTAGGAGAGGAATTTTGAATTAAATAGGAAAAATAATACAACCTAGACTTGTGATCTACTACCCCAACTCCAACATGTGACCCGTCGTAAATACATGAAATCACTACTAACTCTGGAGTGAATACCACTTGATTTCCAGAGTCTAAATTTGTTATCTAATATATGGAAACACAAAATTGCGCACATAGAGGGTAGATGCAACACATTTTTAAAATATCCATGCTCTAAATAAATTACACCTTTCACAGATACCTAAATGGTTGTATAATCTCCCATTAAAATGGAAGGACTAGTGCATGGCTCCTAGGAATTGAATGAATCCTTTGAGGAAACCATATGATCCGATACTCTTGAATCAAGATTATATGTTCTTTGATGATGCATTAACAACAACTAGATCATGACCATTTCTTCCTTTTTATTTCTCATTGGGGGGATTTTCAGTTTCCTTCTTCCTAACATCCTTTGGTACTTGTCCACCTAGATTGTTCTACTGAAGGATAAGTGTCATTTGATCAATTGTATTCTTCATGCATGCATTTTAAATATGAAAGGATATATTGGAATAACCACACCTCACTCTATCCTTGGATGAATTATCCCTTTTTGGATTGGAGGTCTCCTCAACGAATTTGTGAAAACTGTAGTATCTGAGTCTTTCTTGCCTTTGACGTTTTGTTTGAAATTGCAACTAGACTTCTCATTTACTACAAGTGCATACGCCTTTGGTGAATTGAGGGCACCCATTTTAACAAGTATATATTTCTCACATGTGAGAGAATCAACATAAGTATCCATGGGAGACATCTTCCAGGAAGCTCCCATTGCTAGTTTTGTAGAATGAAAAGTAGAGACAAACAATGAGTATTCAGGACCCAATTTTTATAGAACAAAAAGAATGAGCCAATATTATTTGTTATCTATCCCACATAGTTTGATCTTATTCAATAATGATTTGAATTGTGTGTAGAATTTATGAATAGTGTCAAAGTTACTCGGGCTCAAAGAAATGAGCTCATTCTCCAATTGGTGACCTCTAAGTACATCCTTCTTTCTAAAAATTCCTTCTAATGTGGTCCAAGATTTGTTAGGATTAGTATCAGTTTTGATGTGAAATAGAATATTAGGATAAATTGAGAGGCACAACAACACAAAGGCTTCATCCATCATGTTAAACCATTTTTTTTTCTCCATTGCAAAATTTGGTTAAGTCTTTGTTCTCATTGTAATCTTGTACAATCCTATACTCTGTAGGAGAATGGACATCTATGACTTCCATTAATAGTAATTTAATGGAGTGAGGATTATCTATTGGGGTTGATCCATTATAATTGTTGTGGTTGATCTTGACGTGTATTCTTCCTACAAAACAAATATGTTAAATCCTAGATTCCAACATTCTTTGATACCATGTACTTGAATACATGAAATGGTATTATTTTGGCCCAGACTCAATTTTTTCATTATTTTCACCCAGTTAAGCTTATGGGGAGTGGGGGTTAGAGAATATTTTCCATCTCCTTAGCCTTAATATCTCACCTATGTATTTTAGAGATTGATCACATGATGTTGTTGGTCAAAATTTGACTAATTTTGACCAAGTGAGCCATATTAGCGCTCCATCCCTAGATTTTAGGGGCAATATGCTATTCTTGTCTAGTGGAGGTGCACTTCTCACCTTCTTCCTTGATTTATCATCCTAATTTATGTTTTTGGGATTCTATATTCTATGTTTGAGATTAAAATAATGAAGAGAATATTAACTCTTGAAGTACATAATAAATACTTGATTCTCATTAACCATAATGTGAGTACATATAAGGAATTTGAATCGTAAAAGAGGAAATTTGAATTACATGATGCATGGTGCATGAGTACCTATTTAGACTTAACTCATAGCTTAAAATACCTTGATTTAGCCATACAATCTCTAAATAGTGAGTTAAATACCCTAGGATATCAACTGGTGACTCAGTTGCCTAAAATAGGGATCTAATTCATGAATAGATCACAAAAAATCGAAACCAACTAAGAATAGTAAAGTGAAGCACTTTCCTTCCTTGAATATAGGGATAAGGTTCCTATAATAACTCAAGGAACTCAAACATAGAAGATAAAATCCCAAAAATAGAAATTAGGATGCTAAAATCAAGGAGGAAGGTGAGAAATGTGCCTCCATTGGCTAAGAATAGTAGATTCCCCCTAAAATCTAGGGATGGAGCGCTATTATGGATGACTTGGTCAAAATTAGTCAAATTTTGACAAGCTCTAGAATACCTAGGTGAGAGATTAAGGCTAAGAAGATGGAAAATATGCTCTAACAAAACTATGTTAAATATCTTCTTGAGAAACTCTCATAATATGCATGCAAACATATTTACAGGGAGTACAATGTCAAAGCGAATGAACTATTGAAGAAGGTAGTGGATGGCCAAATAAGTATACTAAAAATGGCTAAGTTTAGGAATGATGAGACCATTTCTCTCCCTTCTTGAATTTTTTTTCTTAAGACTACATTGTCTTTTTAGTAGGATGCCATTGTTTTTCTAAGGTTTTTGTGGATGTTTTAGGTTATGTCCCTTATACGATAGAGTGATCAAAAAGAAAAGTTGAGTTCTTCATGCCTATGTGGCATTGGGCAATTTCTAGATCTATTTTACTTGGACAATTAAACGCTTTTAGCTAAATAATTGATGGCTTTCTTGCTCTGTGTGTCTAAAGAAACTTATAGAATGTAACATTACCATTTCTTTCTTGGAATAAAAATATTACATTTTTTCCTTATATATATATGGAGGATAGCGACTAGATTTTACCCTAGTTGTGTTCCTCCTTCTGACTATAGGTTCCCTTACATCCCATTACACTTTCTCTATGGGGAAATTCCTCTATGGGGCAATTTCTCTTGGCCTTTGGGTACTAGAGTAGCATGATAGGATGGTGGATGCAAGTGTAGATTTTCTACCCTTTTTTCCTCTTAACATTTATGGTAGCTCTTCCTAGGGTTGCATCTCTTTTGGAACACTACACCTCTTATGTATGGTGGGTTCTAGCTTATTTTCTTTTAATTTGGAACCCTATACTTGTTTGGACAATTGGTGGTTCTCGAGTCATTCACCACTATGTGGGTTATGGTGCATGCCTAGGTTTTTCTGAGTAGATTGTCTAGTATCAGTTAATGTAATTTCCTATATACTCAACCCTGCAAAATATCTTGGTGGTGCATGAGGTTAAAGGATTCTTGGTGGTGTTTGAGGTTCACCTCAATTGGTTTATGTGTTTTTAGGTCGGATTTTTCACTATATGCACTTTGGTGCTTTAGTTGTCTTGGTTAAGTTTCTTTCAAGTCCCTTTTTTATTTAGTGTCCTCGAACACATGCTAAATGTGATGTCACCATTTCTTCTTAAATGAAAGTGATTACAACTATTTTATTGGAATACACACACACACACACACACACACACACACACACACACACACGCGCGCGCGCGCG
>SNQJ01S0011304.1:146953-159454 GCA_010110895.2 Picea sitchensis | reverse complement strand
TTTCCATTTTATTTTATAAGAATTATACATAGGCATTACTCATTTCATCTATAATGAACTGTAAAAATCACTTTGCTTCTCTCAATATGATAATTTCATATTAAACATAAACATACTTGTCACATCATAATAATAAATATAAACCAACAAAATCAATCATAATTCTAGATGCACTCGATTTTTCTTTTATCCATTATATTGATTAATCGACCAGAGTTGAGATGGATCTATGCTAGTTATAATGAAGCATGTCTAGCTTATAAAATTCAAGTAATACCTTTATAATTAATAAGTAGTAGGTGGGGATATCCATTCTCCTAAAGTCCTTGAAAATTGTTGACTGAGAAATCACAGGTGGGGTAATCTGTATTGTTATAGTTTCCCAAGATTTGCACCTGACCCTAATCACTAAAAATGACCCACTTTCACAAAGGAGATAGACCACAAGGATGAACTATATCTTTGGAAGATTTGAAATTTGTTGTAGGGAATATCACCACCACTACTTAACCATCAAACTAAAACACCAAGCTAAATTTATCCAAATTTTTATCATATTCCAATGAATTTTTATGAGAAATGTAATTATTTAAAATTAAAATAATATACAAAACATATATTTTTATAATATAAGGAATAAATAACCAATGGGTTACATTACATATCTACAAATAGAAAACCATTATGTGTTTTAATAGTAAATAATAATATTAAAACAATGAGAGGAAAGAGTACAATCATAATCTACCTCCTCATGTTATGCAACATAATTATAACTTCTCAATCTTCGGTTTTGTTATCTTAGTGAAAACAATCCACTCAAATTTGAGTCTCCTACTTTTGGTTGGGGGTTATCCCTAAATAATCCAAATATGTAAGACTCTTACATATGTTTGTGTGGTTTCTCCATATCCCTGCTTAAGCTTAGGGCCATTCTTATGTCTATGTTTCTTATGTTTAAATTTTTAGTTAGGCACATAAAATGAATCAATGTGAGTTTCTATTATTAATTGATATGATACATGTATAAATACAATTTCTTGATCTTTGGATTCGTCTTCCAATAGGTCTCTTGTACTTCTAATGATTATTACTATTACTTGATTGTTCATATTCATTTAAGTGAGGAATATTGTAACCCTAAATGGTTTAATTTTCCAATATTCCCCTTGTTAATCTGAAGGGGCATATGTGAGTCCAATAAGAGAGATGAAATCTAAAAGTGGACAAATGAAATATAGAAGCGTGCAACTATTGATGGTTGAATGTGCTCTCTAAATCTGGTGGTTTTGGGATGACCACAAACCAATTTGGTGGTTTACGAATAACCAAAAAATTTGTAACTTTGATCTAGGGCTCAATGGTTCCCAAAACATTTCCTAAGTTAGCTAGAAGATGGAATTTGATGTCTTCTATTAATGGGAAGTGCTATTGAATGTTGTTTTAAAGATTACAATAAATTGTTTTCTAGAAGAAGCTATAAGTCTTATACTAAGTGGTTTTGGGTGACCACAAACCAAATGACGCTCACTTTTCACGTTCTCTTGTTACGCTTGCTTGATACTACTTGATTGATAGGACTTCGAATATTGAAGCATTATTTTCAATCATTGATGTCATCCCCCCCTACTAGGTACAAGGGGAGAAGGTGAAAATATTTCCATTGCAAGATGCGTCAATACTCAAGAATGAATTATATGGTATGACTGAGATATAGTCTTGTCTATTGATGAGAATCTCCAATAAGTCATCCACCCATAGTGGTTCTTTACTCTTGCATATGTCTTGTGTTTGGAACACCTATTTGAAGGATGATTATTCTTTCCATAATGCTCACAAGGATGAATATTGAAGGACTGATGTTCCACATGGATAACTCGGTGACAATGTTGGTATTTTTGAATCTCCTCTTTAATTGGAGCAAGTGAATATGGATTTTCTTGAAGTAATCTAGCACTCTAGAACTGGATTGACTTGGTATAATCAGGAATATGAAAGGTGACATCCTTTTCATATAAGATACATGTTCTATGCTTGTTATGCCTGATTCCTTCCCAAGGTATGGTAATTGGATTGGAAAGAGGAAGTTGAAATTCATTTGCATTCATATCTGAAGTTGGCTCACTGATTTGCTTTTGTACTGGTTTTTGATATAGATCATCATCATTTGCTTCTTCTTTGAAAAGAGAATTGTTCTGAACAAGCACTAGTTCATAATTATGATTATTTTGATGTATTTCTTCTTGTTGGAGTTGTGATTCAATATGGAGAAATTCGATTTTGTCCTGAAAATCTTGTAAAAAGCTTAGAACATTAGTGAGTGTTGCTATGTTAGTTGTGACTACATTATCCACATAGGTGAGTATTAGAGTTTTCGATAACTCTAATAATTCATCAATTTGACCCATGCCTTAGACGCTGACTTAGAAATCAAGGGTTTCTTGCAACTCCATCCTGTAATAATCAAACTCAACAATGGAAACTCAACAAATTGAGGGTGTCAGCTTCTACTGAAAATGCACCCGTTTACAACAAGAATACACAAGTAAACTTACAAAAAAAACTATTTGCAAGTTACCATTATTCTTGAAAATTCAAGTATTCATTATTTCACATGAGATAATGTCTCTAGATATTTGATGTTGCACACTTCATACTTTGGTAAATGGACTTACACCAGACATGTTCTCAATATAAAATTCCATGAACTCCTATGAATTTTGAGATGTGATGATGCATGAGCATCTCTCCACGTCAGCCAGCCAGCCAGCCAGCCACATCGAGCGCGTGCATTCAAGATGAAGAGAGGTGCAGCCTCATTTGAAATTTGAATTGAATGTAATTTAATGTCTAGGCTGGTGAGCCATAGAAGCCATGCCTTTACACAGGCTGTAGATAAGATAGGCATTTAATGTGTGTATGGCTGAGATCTAGATCCGATTCTGGACTAGACAACCCATTCAATGTAATTGAATAGGGTAGGTAGGTTGGAGGGAAGAGCTCGAAGAGCCCCCTCAGGTAAAAGAGATTTTTCATATCTCATTTTGGGAGAGTATGGTTGTAAGAGAAGAGCCAGGGAGAGCTCGAGAACACCATTGTAAATATAGGCATTTTCCATTTTAATATAATCAAAAGAAGTTTTTCCTGCATGTCATTCTGTGTTATATGGATGCCTGTGTGTGTTCTTTATGTATGTTGTAGATGTGTGTGGTGCGTTTGCAGGGAGTTTGTGTGATTTCAGGCGAAGGTCTTTGAGGTTTCATGCTAGGAGGGCATGACAGAGTACTACGGTCTCTGAATATTGGTGCACTGAGGATGCACTTCTGAATACTGTGGGTTCAGACAAAGACGTGCTGCAACACAAGAACTGGAGTCACAGCTCAGGAGAAGACCTCAAGGTTGTTGAATACCTTGGAGGCAAGGCTGTGTGGGAGAAGACACATTTGCATACATAATATCTTTGGAGGAGTTCTGTAAAGGATCTGCCAAGTGGGCATTGAGTACATGCACAAGGTGCAGTTGGAGGAACTCTCTTGAGAGTTCAGACAGAATCATAGAGGATTCTGTGAAGCTCTACCAGGTGGGAATTGAGCAAGTGCCCAGGTGCACAAGGGAAGGAGACAGAACAACTGAACGTTCTGTGGAAGGGAAAACTCTGCCAGGTGGGCATTGAGTTGGTGTGCATTCAGGCACAGAAGAGGAAATAACTCTTTGAGTTCTGTGAACTGAAGGAAGAATCCACTGAGGAATCTTCACTGGGATGTTGAACACCCAGAAAGACCCAACAAGGAGTTTCTTGAGTAGAAGGATAATCTCAGGAGGGTCAGCGTTGTATACGCATAGTGAAGCTCAAGGTGAAGGAGTTCACAGAGAGAAGAGAAACAAAGGTCGGAGGCCTTTGAGAACTTGTAAATTCTTCCAAGTCTGGGAGAAAGTGCACAGGAAGATCAGGTGAGAGCACAGTCGCCGTCAGATCGACATGAGAGAGATCTGGACCATTGATTTCCACATCCAGGAGGAGCTCAGGAGGAGCCTACAGAAGGAGGAGATCGTCAGCCGTCGAATCTCACTCAGAAATCCCGTAAGTCGTTGGATCGGGAGGAGTTGCACAAAGTTTAGCCTCTGGAGTAGGTGCGCAGAAGAAGTGATATGAGCCATCATATCTGGAGCAGAAATCCTATCAGCCGTCAGATTGGATAGGAGTTGCACGAGGTTTAGCAGTCGAGATATTAGCCATCGGGAAATCGGGATTCTCGAGGGCAAGAGGATCGAGACATTCCAAGTCTCGAAACACCAGAGTGATCTGGAACGTCCGTTAGCAGAGACACGTGGTGGAGATCGAGTGCCATCGGTACTGAGGCGCATCGGGAAATCGACATTCCCGTGGACAAGAGATTGGGGAAATCCAGATCGAAAACCCCGGCATAATTTGAGTCATCCGTTCAGAGGGACAGGTGTCAGGGATCCGAAGAGAGTCGGCATAGCAGTCATCGGGAAATCAGAGTTCCTGAGGACGAAGGAGTTGGGGCATTGAAAGTCTCGAAATCCCGGAGGAATCGGGACCATCCATCTGGAATGACGCGTGGCAGCGATCAACGTCATCGAGAAAAGCCTCGACAAGAAGTCGTTGATCGGGGATTGAGTCATTGGGATATCGGAGATCCCGGTGACAAGTTATTTGTGGACTTTGGAATCACGAAACGCGATACCCCAATGAGTGGGAGCCAACTGTCATCACTGCAGAGGAGGAGGACAGTGCCATAGTGGAATCCAACTGTCAGTGCAGCGGAGAGTCAGGATTCGAGGAGTCGGGAATCTCGTAGACATATGAAATCGGGCATTGGAAACCCCGTAGCCCCGACGAGAGACAGGACTATGATCATGGGAATAGTGGTCGCATTTTCCAAGGCTTAGCTTGGAGGGCTAAAGTGCCTCGGGAATCGGAGGATCGTGGATCTAAAGGACGTTTGCAACTTGGCATCGAAAAGTCCGAAACCCCGATGAAGAGTACGACTGCGGTCATATATGGGGAGGTCACATGGACCAAAAGATAAGGTATAATGGGTGCACATCGGTGATCGGGGATTGAAGAGTACATTGAATCTTGACAGCGGGAAGCTCGAAACCCCGAACCCCGATATTGAGTCAGGGAAAAGTCATGGTAAAGTGCAAAAGACCATGAAGGGAGTCAAAGGACCTGTGGATCGGGTTTTAGAAGAGGATTCTAGCAGGGGATCTAAAGAGCTAATTCGGCTCAAAGAAGGGGACTAGAACGATCCTGTGAGAAGGAGAGCGCGATGGGGGTGTGGTAGCGTCGTGCTATTACCTGCGTCATGTGACTTTTATGAACTTTAACAACTTGTGTTCTTCAACTTCCATTCTTCAAGCTCTAGATGACTTCTATGTCAACAAGTATCTATGCTCTCAGCTTGAGAAGGAATAACAATGAAAAAAATGGATTGAATACCTTTGTGATTAAGAGGAATCACTGTCCACTAATATTTTAATTGAATGTCGATCTTGAGATTTGTAACAGAGGGTGCCAAATAGTATTGACAACAATGACTACTCCAACGATAGTCTCATTCCTTTAAATAGACTAGAAGGAGGATAAAATAATGGTCTGGTGCTATCAACCTTCTTGAAAAAAATTTCCATAGTCAATCACGTCGAAGGAGAAGACAACCCATCCAAAGTATATATGGTCACCACACAATAAAGATGGAAAATCTCTAGATGATTTTTTAGATACCAAGAATCAACATCACGTGATTTTCAACTAGTACTGAGACTTTTTTCAATGTTTGGAATTGGTGATTAGAGAGTACCCTAGTGAAAATAGACTTTCTAGATTCTTCAACTTGACCACACAAAACCCCATATGTATCACATAAAAACTCTTCACTGAATCTTCGAAAGAATGATCCTATCACTATGCAAAACCAAGTTTCTTGATCATATGGGTATTGATGTAGGTGTGAATTGGGAAATATATCACAAAAGTCTAATAAATTCTGGTCTTTCTAATGTAGTTTATTGATCAGGAATATATTTTATTTCTTTTCTCCGTGAGAGATTTCGACATGAAGAAATGGTGTTTAAAAACACTATGCTCGACCACATCAGGGTTAAGGTTAATCGATGTCGACCTACATGCATATTTGTGGGATGGGGGTCGCAGAGGGAAGAACAAACAACTTCATGGACAAGGATGAGGTCACAGATCACGTTATGAGTGTGTTCAAGAGATTCCTTGTGTGGTTGTTCCCTCGTAAATTCGAAATTCAAATATTCGTTCTTCAAGGTTGGTACAGAGAAAAATATAGAAAAAGATAATTTGAATTGGCGCGTAAGGTTTTGGATTGAGATTATACAAAGAGTAATGGCTCTTTGGTCATTGAGGGTTCTTTGATGTGCTTAGGATTCTTGGCCCGAGCTTCAAAAAGGGGTTTCCAAGCTGTGTTTATGGGTCACAAGATCACTAGGAAATACCATAGCCTTACAAAGAGAGTATTAAATCTGTGATCCATTCACTGTCTTCATGGCATGAAGAATTAGATCACCAGATTCAATCCCACCCTATTCAATATCTGCTTAAATCCTATAGGAAGAATACTGCAACTGCTACATCTCAACGCACCGTAACAGTAGGAATCAATGAGAAGTCTAACTGATAAATGGAGAGTCAAATACCAATCAAGCCAATATATAGAGGAATGATTATGTAGACAAGAATGAAAAATGGCTCTGGATGACTCAACTATGGATAACTCCCACAACTCAATTGACCTAAAAACTATAGGCTTTGATACCACTATTGGACACATGAAATGGATAAATGTGAGTTTATATTATTATTTGATATGATACACGTGTAAATACAATTTTCTGACCTTTGGATTTGTCTTCCAAGAGGTCTCGTGTAATTTTAATGACCGTTACTATCACTTGATTGTTCATATTCATTCAAGTGAGGAATATCGTAACCCTAAACTGATTAGATTTCCAACAAAATTGTATGTATCATCTTGTGAACATTATGGGAATTTTAGTAATTAGATTGAATTTGAATTTTATTAATACATTACAATTTTTTTAATAAAAAACAATCATATACACATTGATTTATTAATAACAAAAAAAAATTGAATTATAATGTTAAAATATAGGCTTTTTCAATTGATCAATTATGTAACCTATATCACCATTGAGAACAACAATCACCCTTGAATAGTTCCAATTAGCACCCACCCTGCTAGCACCCGTTGGGGACCCCACTTGATGCCACGTCCTCTAGCTACTATCCACCATCGATCACTCATGTGTGGTACTTGAAAGGTCATTAGTCATCCACCATGTTCCTTACATGCTGCTACAGTCCCCTCACTATCATCCTCCTATAATACCCGTGTTTCCCTAGTATGTAATTAATCATGATCGATGAATTGCCATGCCATGGAATATAAACATATTAATTGTGTTTTGTTTAATTGAAAATTCAAACCAATTGACTTATGGGTGAATCCTTAAAAGTATTGGCCATGATACCACTAGAGGGAAGAGCGGGGAAACCCAGAGAACGGATTCATCATGCTAAGATGACCTAATCCTCCTTGCTAAAATATCTGATTTGGAAATAATAAGTTATTTCCCTTTATCCCAATTTCAAGAAAAATAAGTTAATGAGGGATGATGGTAGTTGGTTGTTTGGAAATAATAATTTATTTCCCTTTATCCCAATTTCAAGAAAAATCAGATAATGAGGGATGATGGTAGTTGAACAACCAACTACCCCAAATGAATCCAGGCATGGGAGATCAATTTAGGAAAACATAAGCTATCAGCTATAGGTATAATAGAGTACCAATTATGTAGCCCTAGATTGACCCCATGGGTCCCTTATGATAGAAGAAACAAGGACATGTTGAGAACCTTCCTCAGAGACAGAGGGGAATACACGGGTGCATACAAGAGAGGAGAAAAGGGGATATGAGTTTAGAGAGAAAGGAGGTTAGGTAGAACAAATAAGAGAAATAAGGAGAAAGAGCTTGGGTTTCCGAGTTTTGAGAGGAGATGAAACAAAAAAATTGGGTCTAAGAGAAAGACCTGGAGGAAAAAAAATGTTGTGAGGAAGTAGCAGTAGAAAGTCACAGAGGCATGGTTGTACATGTAGATCTGAAAAACCGAGAACCCGACCTGAGTTGAGGAGGTCCCAAGCTTGATGCTGGAAGGGCATCTTATAAGCCTCAAAAAGGCCTGATCTAGGTGGGTGTGAGAACTTTTATATCAGTGGTAGTGTGAAGGAGAGTGGCCTTCCCTTGCCTTATTTCCTTGAGAACCTAAGAAAGAATCCCCTGGTGGTATCATGGCTTGGCATGGGGGTGGCTTGTTTCCGAAGTTACAAATAGAGCAGAGCTTATGGTTGGGTGGAAAGGCTTGTACACACAGTTAGTTGGATGATTAAGTTCTTCACATAATAGATAAGTAATTGTAAGCTCTATATGTAGAGTTGAATGAATGATTGTTGCATGTAATTGCTTTTAAATGTGCATGCCTAATTAGTAGTGATAATGCTTGTCTCATTGGAAAGTTATTGTATTTGAATGGTGGTGGAATAATATGGATGGTTGTGCCATGCATCCTCATTCTGGGATAGTTATCCCAATATAGGTCGAATAAATCCCTTGTATTGTTTGAAAGTTTAATATGTTGTGAAAAACACAATTATGCATACTAGTGCCATCAATGAAATTGATGGTGTATGTATATGATCCCTGAAATATAAATAGAGTGTTGTAATATCCCTTGGTAAGTTAGTAAAATTTACTTTAATGTTATGTATGAGAGACTAGAGAAGGTTGTGAAACCCAATATTCCTACTTGTTTTAGAAAAATGAATGTTTACAAAACTCGAAGTCACTGTTAAAGGCTTAAATAGTCAAAAGAGGATGTGTCAAATTTTGGTAGAGTGAGTTTGGAAAGGGTGGTGGGACAACCGAGTCCCAAGTTAATATGTCATTTGTTGATATCCCTACAAGTGGATCCAAAGAAGAGTTGCGAGGGTACTAAAACCCAGGAGCATTCCTTAAACCCTTGAAGTTCCTTATTTGAGTTGGCGAGACTCAACAACCGTCGGTCTTTGAGTGAGAGTCAATATTGTATGACCAAGGAAGGACTACTTAACCATTACAAATCCATGTTTGGTCTCAAGGCGGATGCTAACCATTGGATCGATGAGGAGACTAGACGAAAGTCGTATGATCTTATCAGATTTTTTTGGGATCCCAGGAAAGGGTTTNGGGTGGGGGGGGAATCCTTTGTCAGATTTGTGAGAAACCCCTACAAGTTGGTACCCGAGAATAGAGTTCCAACACCCAGTTACGCCCCTTACTTTATATATGAGAATGAGGGTGATGTCATAGTGGCGTGACGTGTCAGGGTGGCATCGAGTGCACCTAGATAATAACACACATCAACATTTGGTTCATCGATGGACCGAGTGTGGGCCATATCAGGCTTATAACTTTGCTTAGCAGGCCTTGAGTTTCAGTCGTCATATCTCAGTGTTGAGCGATCTTAGTTTTTGATCTCTCATAGAATCTCAGGAGAGAGTCAACATCAGGGTATCGATCTACCGAACACCCCGAAAGGCCATATTGTTCACATTTTTTTGGATGGGCCCAAAACACCGACAACTGGGAACAAGGTTCTAGCCCTAGTTCCAAATCTTCAATACACGTGGGAAGATGATGTCACGGTGACACTTCCCACTAGCATAATCTCCATGGTGTCATAGGGATGACACCTGTCATCATATAACTCATGGAGGAGTTGAGTGTGGGCCACAATGAACTAAATCTATTAGGAGGGTGCCCTAAACCATGGTCATTGGATCTATAGTTCGAGAGATGTTGACCGTTGATCTAATATCCAAGTTCAGGAGGGGGTCTAGTGTCGGGAGCACCGAACCCTAAAAGGTTTACATGCATATTCCTTTGGTTGAAAATTCTCAGAGGTCGATATCCTAGTACCTCCTGTGGGCCGATGCCCGAAAGATTGGGTATCAAGGTTTTGGTGGAAAAGGTCGATTTACATGTGAATATCGGGGTGTCGATGACCCAATATCCCGATGGGGCAAGGTTTCTGGTAGGGAAAGGTTCCAAATTCCCATCGACAATTGCGTCGCATGTCAAGATGATTTGGCACTTCGAGGGGGTGATCCGTGACATGATATGAGTGCCATGTTTCATGCTAGGTAGAAGGTAGTGTTAGGGCCATGTGTCATTATAGGTGGTTGTTTGTGATAGTGGAACATGTCTAAGAAGCCAGCTAGGATATCGGATTGGGCACCTTAGGTTTGATGGTACAAATGGATTTTAGTGGGTTGGTGGGCCAATGCCCGGTAGCCACGTGTCACGTTGCATTTAAGACAGGTGGTAGTGTAAGATAGGGTTGCATGTCTAAGGTGTCAGCTAGGACACTAGACCGAATGTTTGAATTTCAAAGTGGTAGAGTAATGTTTTTACTTGGGGACCGATATCTCGGTACCCCGGGGGGGTGATGGGGCGACGAGTCGATTCTTGAAGGGCCAATATCCAGAGCATCATGAAAGATATGTAGTAGGGTGTTGAGTGCGTGAAAGGCCGGAGCCTGATATATCAGGGCCCCAGTGGCCAGATGGCAAGGGCCACGCCAACGTTCACGCCAACAACCACATCTGCACTATAATGGTGACATTTTATGACATGTCAGTGCCCCGTTGGTGAACAAGGGTGACGTGGAGCCACGTGGCAGTGAGGTGGACTTTGACCAAGAAGGTATAAACTTTGGAAGGCCATAAATTTTGATCCATATATTGAGTTTGAGCATGGTGATAGTCATTTGAAAGCTCTTGATGAGTAGAAGACAATGATGCCTTTGAGAAGAGGATTTGATAAGGTTGAGGAAAAGAGAAATTTTAATACCCCATCCCTTAAAAAGGAACTTAGGGGATTAGGTGCCTTACACCTCCCATCCCTTCACCAATCCATCCACTTAGTCCCTTTGATTGAATGACAAGCTATATGTCACCTTGTTTCGTATTATTGTTTTCCTCCCTCTGTGAGCCAATTTGGCTCCATTGTTCTCCTGTCGAGGATTGTCCCATTATTTCATGGGTATTGTTGGTTTTACCCCCTCTAACCCCCTTCAAAAGTGGCTCTAGTGTCATCAAGGATGTCTCTAAAACCGAGTTTGGTAGGTCAAGGATTGTGACATTGTTTCATGGGCATTATTTTCCCTTCTTTACAACCGAGTTTAAATTTATCAAAAATTATGATGCCATTTTTTTTCTTGGGCATTGTTTTCCCTTCTTTGTGATCAAATTTGGCTATGGCCCTAGTCCCATTGGGGAAAATATTTATCCTTGTCTGGCTCATGGATTCATTGAGGATTGTTAGGTTATTTTTGCGTATTATTTTCCCTTTTCTATCAAGTTCAACTCCACTAAGTATTTTTGCATTGTTTCATCGACATTGTTTCCCTTCTCTCTGGATAAGTTTAGCTCTGGCTCTGGTCCCATCAACCTCATATACAACCTTGCAACTTTGTCCCTCTATGATTTAGTTTTTCTCTAGTAATGTTGTAAACCTCAGCCTTTTGCAACTGATTTCATCTCTGGTCCCATCGACAACCTTAGACCTAGTCCTGCTCAACACTGGCTTGGGAAGTTTTCTTGCAATTCTTAAAATTCAAAATAATTATTTCTTGTTTATAAAGAGAGATTTGGATACTAGTTTCATAACTAGATATACGTCGAATCTATTCTTTGCCAAAATTAGCATTATATGGGAATCCATGTTATATGTGACGTTTTATATAGTGCTATTATAGGTATTATCACACCTATTTGTCTATATTTGTGGTAGGTACATTTCAATTCATGGAAAACCACTACAAAGTAGATTTTGTGCCTGATGGAAACTTTTTTATGTTGCATAGGCCCTACCTAAAATCCTTCCACTACTACCTGTTTCATCCATGAAATGCATCAACCACACCAATCACAGGTCAACTTTTAGTGAGCATCATCAACACCTGCACTATATAAAGAAAACCTTGCCAGGTAGGTTGAGGGGAAGGTAGGCCTACAACCTTGCCGAATATTGTAGGAACTCCGAGAGAGTGTTATGTTCTCATGCTCACATAAAGAAGGACAAATATCATCGAGGTTGAAAAAAAATAAATCATAGGCCAATGAAGAAATATTATATTCACTTGGGTGTTGATCTATGCTATCTATTGAAGACTTTGACCTTGAATTATAAGAAAAAAGTTAAAAATAAAATGCAGAAATGGGATAAACGAAACTTGTGGAAATTGCAAAAATTCTATATGGACAATAAAGCTTGGAGATTTCATGTGGATGGTGGGTCTCCATCAAAGGGTAAATTGTTTTTGTTAAGATTTATTTATGTTTTGCGGAGTTGCTACTTTTCTTTTCTTCTACTAATAGTCTTTTGA
>SNQJ01S0011304.1:116990-129104 GCA_010110895.2 Picea sitchensis | reverse complement strand
TGTATTAAATTGATAGAAAGAAAGGATTACAACCTGAGCCTTGATGTTGCAAACCTCCTTTCGATGGCTCCTGGCTCTGACACACACACTTGCTCATGCATGAAGAATATCAACCACTTTTGATAACTTTGCTGGAGTTCTTAGCTGCTGTAGCATCAGTCCTTCATACAATATTTCACTAATTCTCCAATGTCTTCTTAACCTTGTTTGCTTCTAACCTTTTCCATGAGAATCCCCTCAATATATAAGTGAGGATAAATTAGTTACTTGGATAGGAATGATCCCAAAATATCAGGAAAGCCAGTACTTAGATAACCATTCGAATGCCATCTCATCCTTCTAGAAGATTCCCTTCTAGAAGGTTCGAGAATTCATCTTTTTCCCTTCTTTAGAAAGTGTTCGCACCCTAGTAGTTAGACACAGTGCGAACTTCTCGCACCCTGGCTTAAGGCATCCTGCGAGAATCATGCATTCTCGCAGGCAAATGTATTGGTAGCCTGCGAACCTTCCTCAAAACTGTGATTTCTGGAAAGAGATAAAGGTAACTTTTCTCTGGAGAAAGTTCTAATGAAGAGCTTGAATACACCACAATCAATACATCATCATGACGACCAAAATCATCGATAACACTAAGCACTAAGATATTATATCAAATGCATCTAAACATAAATTATTGCATTAATCATATGAACAATAAACAATCCCAATGCACAAAGCAACCATAACGCAACATATACATGGTTTGCCCCCATCCCGGGGCTACGTCCACCAACTCTTCTTCTCTTTAATTATCTCCGGTCAATAAAATACATGAACAGAGCCTCAAAATCCTACTCTGCATAGGACATGAGATCCACACACACTTCTCTAGATCCTCCTTCCTCAATTTAGGTCACAACACAAATCCTTTACACAGTCACTTGCATTTAGCTCTGCAAGTTCTCAACACAGCATGCACGAAGCATTTACAATTTGTACTTAGAACTTAGCATGGTATCAAAAACCCTTCTTCTTTTCTTACATCACCTAGACTTCTATTTATACATTAAAAAAAGGGCCTAAACATGGGTAAACCCATGGGCCAACATCCCCATACCCGTTACATAAGCCCAAAACCCTAAAAGCCCTAAAAAGGGGCCAAGATCCCACGATCTCCGCTTCGAATTGCGCTCTACCTTTGACAGCCTGTCAAAGTCCAAAAATTAGGTCAAACATGACCAAGGATCCTCAAAACTTTGTCAAGTCCCAATAGACCCCCAACACTCACCCGTGAATCGTCCCAAGTCACTCTGATTTGGGTAGCTCTGCTTCGAAAGCCTCGTGCTTGGCTCGAGCTGCTTCAACCTGTTGTTGCGCCAAGGCCTCTTGCTCGAAAAAATATTGGATAACTACTTCATTGACAGGTCCCTCTAAGCATTATTCAACTGCAGTGACGACTTGTTCCAGTTCTTCTCCTCGGCCTTCAATCTCTGCGAATAGTTGACAAGCCTCGTCCTAAATTGATTGGAGCCTCTGAGTCACTTCCATGAATTTTCTCTGAATGGTGTGGACCTATTGTTGAGCAGTGCGTTGTTCTTGGGATTGCTTCATCCTCTCTACTGCTGATAGGGGCTTCAACTGCGCCTGTACTGTTTCTGCTTGCTTCTTTTCCTCCTGGAGCTGTGACTCCAGTGCCTTCAGTTTGTGATCCTCAGTGAGTCGCTCATAAGTCTGGGCACTGCGATCACTTATATGTTTACATTCCATGGCGAGGGCCTTGATTCTCTCAACTTTGCTTTGATAAATTGCTTCTCTTTGATCTCGTATATCCTAGGGAGTGTTGCGCACTACTTGTAGCTCTAGATATGTGATTCTCTATTGAAGCTACTAGATATCTTCCGCAAGTTGCACTACTTGATGCTCTACTAGTTCTTCCGCTTTTTTCTTTAAGCCTGTCACAGAGCGAAGTGATCTGTTGACTGCTTCTTTGACTCTGAGATGCTCTACAAGGAACTGCTCTTTCTCTTGTTGGATTTGTGATTTATCCTCTTAAAACTTTGTTTGGAGAGCAACCTTCTCCTATTGCGCAACTCAACATTGCTCTATGACTACTTTTTGCACTTGCTTTAGGGCCTTTTTGGTCTGTTCTGTTTCTTCTTGTGCGGAACGAAGGCGAGCTTCGGTTGCATCAGCGAGTCTGTGGAGTTGGGTAGGATCATCTCCCAACTCTTGTGCTTTTGATGGCGGGGGCACAGTGGATACTGCGTGGCTACATTGAAAGGCCTGTTGTACCCCTCTGAATTCAACCTCGATTCTGTCATACATCTCCTCTTTCTTGGCTTAATGTTTCTACAAGACGTCATGCGAGGAATCTGCTACAACTGCGATGATGAAGTCAAAGTCATCGATCGTGAGCACAGTTTGCATCGTGGTTTTGATCGCTCTTAACTTCTTCCATGAGGTAGGGTTCATGGGGAAACGTTTCTTTTCTTCGAGGGATTAGCCTCATCAACAAGATCCCTAGGCGGTGTTACTTCACCTTGCTTTTGTTGATCTTCTTTTCCATTGGTCTCTTGTCTATTTACTTTGTCATCATCTCCTCATCCATGTGATACTGAAGCAATTACATTTGATGCAATGCTCAAGTTTTGTACTTCTTCATTCTTCTTCCTTTTGTTGGTTCTAGGTGTGTTGTGTTCTTTGTGAGTGGCCTCCGAGCTGTCGATTAGTTCGGGATCAGACATTTCTGCAGGGTCAATAGGGATAAGGAAGTCTGCTAACCAGTCCTTAGTTATCTCATCGAGTTCCTCCTCGGTGAGCTTATAGTATGACTGAATATCCTCTTTATGCGTGTTTGTGCATGCAGTGATATAAATGAATTGTTGATCTGCACGAAACTTCATGAGAGGTTTGAACTGGTGCAGTGTCTTCGGCATCATCTGAGGGACAACCCCGATATCCTTCTTCAACTAGAGATAGTATGTGTGGAATACTGTGTTCGATTGCCACTATTTTCCCATATCGCTCGAGTACCAGAGTGTGGTGAAATTCATAGTGAGCGGTTCAAACGACTCAATGTCTAGGAAGGTCACACCTTCCGGCATCTCCCAAGCAGTAAATGCTATGAGGATTTTTGAAACATATTTTAAATTTTTTAATATGAAGACTAAAGCATTCGTTTTTCGGGTTTCGGATTTTCAAGAAGCATAACCCTCAATTTCATTTCCAAAGGGTCCGTACCGAAATCCCGACAGATTTTATTCTAATAATAATAAAAAGAAAAAAATCAGACTAATAAAAAAGGGGTTTTCAGGGCTCGGGGTTTATTAAGAACATAGGTTTTAATGCATATCGAATCGTGAAATCCTGATCCCCGATTTCCTGAAAAGTTGAAGTAAATAATAATTAAAAGTAAATTATTCGTATCACTATTTCAGAAATCGGGATGCAGCGATAACATACCTCTTGTCAACTCGATCCTCGAAATCCCGAAATGCGAAATCCCGACTCAAAATCTGTGTTAGTCTAAATTGATTCTGTTTTGGAGGTCAGTCCTTAATCCTGGTTAATTAATTCACTAAAAGGAAAATTCATGACTTAAGTTAATGATATCACAATTTTGGAAATTGGGATTCATCGATGACATACTTCTTGTCAACACGATCCCCGAAATCCCGAAACGCTTAATACTAATCAATTATTTTGCTAAAACAAATTTACGCCCTAATTTAATCTTGTCGTGATTTTGTGATTTTGGAAATCAGGATTCCGTGATAACATACCTCTTGTCAAATCGATCCCCGAAATCCTGAAACACGAAATCTTGACTCTTAATCTGTGATTAGTCTAAACTAACTCTGTTTTGAAAGCATGACTAATGACAATCAATGTTTTTAGGTTTTGTTCATGTTTCGGTTTCCGATCGAATGAAATTTTCTGAATTTTGAATTCAAAAGCGCCAAAACACGACCACTTTAATAAAGGATAACTAAAGATATGTGACACTAATGCGTATCTTAGTAAATATCCATTGCTTTCAATGTATTGAATTCTTTTCAGCTGCATCAGTACCTGCATCATTAAATGAATTAAAAGAGAATTCAAAGGTCTGTGTTTCACAACATATTCAGTTTCATACTATCAATTGTAAGACGCATTCAGCCGAGCTCATACACTCCTTCTCTGTGACAGGTTTTCCATCTAACTTAAATTCATGGCACTAAAGAAAGCACCAAAGAAGAGTGAAGATACACAGGAAGGAGATATCATATTCGACACTAAGCCACAGACTATCGACTCAATTAAATCTTGGACACAAATCTTTGAATTTCTGGAATACGAAATCAGGAATTTTCCTACTGATTCTGAGAATCACTTCTGGGATGTAGCAAAATCAGAGCTTCATAAGATTACGGCACGCCCTTAGCTTATGCGCACAACGACATGATCAAATGGGCCTTGGAAAAGATTGATATTCCGATGAGGAGCATTTTAAATGATCAAGGGGTCGTTGTAGGCTCATTCAGGCAAGAACATATACAAGTAATGTATAAGCTCTCACCAAATCCTAAGTACACTTTTAATGCCGAGTTTTTAGCTGAAATTCAAAGGAAAGCGTGTACTGAGGCAGACCTAACTTATCCCATTTTAATTAGATAATAGTGGAGATGTCCATCAAAGTTTAGGGCCGATACCCATGGGGTTTATTCCATGACATCTTTGAAAAAATATATGGTCTATGTAGCCATTATGCTGTGTAGACGTTTCAGGAAAAATGATCCCTGCCATTTTCCTGTAGAATGAGTGCCCTTTTTAGAAGAATCTTTAGAAGGATACACTTTCAACTAGAGTAAGATTATGTATGATAACCTAGCTCAAGAAGTTTCAAATTACAGAGTTGAAAAATCTAAAGGTCAACCAGTCGCCTTTTACATGTCAGCGTACATTATGGACGCAGTTTTCTTTGTGACTCCTTTTCCCTTGATGAATTGGAGTTGGAACATAACTTGTCCCGAACCCATTCATGAATATCACTCTGTGCTATGGGAAGAAAATGCTAAGAATGTGTTTTATGAAAATTTTCATTTCATAATTATTCCAATGCATAAAATGTTTCATGGGTGCAAACCCCCTCACATTTCTGAGTCAGTCTCAGGAAATCTCAAAGCAATAGTCGACTGGTTTGTCGATGAAAACTTCTCTTATATTAGGGTCTATGGATGCTCAATTCCCCCTCACACACTTTCGAAATTACTACCAGACAGACTGGTATTGAGGGAGGTAGCATATCAAATAGTGAAAGGTGGTATTGGGATAGAGCTAAAGGTAGCTCAAAAGAAATCCTAGCCAATCTTCCCTGTGTATGTTGGGAAATTTTCATTACTAAACCTTGTCCATTATAAAGTGGAAGCCGAGGCATTAGAGGAGATAAAACTGGTAGATATTGAGCACATAAATCACGACCCTTATCAATTAGTAAGCATACATTTGATGCACTGTAATTTGAAAGCTTATGAACATGAACAATCTTTTTATGATGATATATTCAAGGAGGTTAAAACTTATGAAGAGGTACTGAAAAGGGTACAGGCCTTATCACCTGACTTGCAAACTGGTTTTATATCCTTCCAAAGTCACAGGCAAAGTTGTTTGCCAAAAATTTTGCAAGGTGAATCCACGACTCCTCCTCTAGAGCAGGAAGGGCCTCCCCAAGGCTTTGAAACAGATGTATAGGAAAAAGCTAATACAAAGGGAAAAATGAAGGAGAGTGAAATTCCTTCATAGGAAACAAGAGTCCCTCAGACAGAAAAACCAGAGATAGGGAAAGGAAAGGAGTTGTAAACACCCTCAGAAATCCCTGAGAATTTTCCGAAAAAAGTAGGAGGAACAACATCGACAGAACTTGGAAGTCCTATTACTTCCTTGACTCCATTGTAGTTTACTTATGGAAACCCCCACGAGAGAGATCCATATGTTAGTGATCTTGAGCCTATTTCTAGGGATGAGATTCCTTCATCTGATTATTTTTTCAGTAGAAAGAGGAAGGCTATCCTGAAACAGGAGATGCATCCAAGAGGAGATATGATGATTAAAAAGAACAAGATCATTATAGACAGACAAAAACTTAAAGAGGGAGAATTCGCTATAGAAATAACGAGCACAATGGGAGGTTTAGCATCGACGAATTTATACTCTGTGGGTAGTTTGACAACTATGTTGGAACAAAAAGACTAGATGATAACTCAACTACAGAATCAATTAAAGGAGACTAAAAGAAATATTAGTTGGGGGATAAAAAAGGGTCTAGAACAAGCTAGATTAAATGATATTCAAGAGATTCAAAAAATGAAAGCAAGCTTAGAGGAAGCAAATCAGAAAATACAGGTCACTCAAGCATAGGTCATAAAGCAAGAGGAAATAAATAAACAATTACAAGGTAAGATTAATTCCATTTCAAATCAAGTGGTAGAGCTCGAAATCTTCCAGGCCCAGGTATTGGAAATACATATGAAGATAGAAAAAGAACAACAGGGAGTGTTTTTTAATCTGGAATTTGTCCATAATTACTTTCAGGAAACAAATAAATCCTTGGAGAATATTCTCTAGAAAGAAAGAGAAGTGAAAGCAGCGAGAGGAACTTTCCGAAAAGTAGTGGCTCTTTCAACAAAAGAGGATTTCGGGGAATCTAAAAAGTTATTTGTTTCAGAGAAGATTAAAGGTGATGTAATACTCAAGGTATGGGAGGTAGACCTCACAGAAAACAAAATAATGACCAGAGAAGTTAATGACAACTGTCAAGGAGTTTTTGACCTTTTAGAGAAAACTTCATTGAACATTGGAAAGAACGACTGTTCGGGGTTGTTAGGGGAAATTAACATTGTTAAGAATCTGTTAAGATTCAAAGAGGATCTAGAAGAAATTCATAAAGAGATCCCACAAATAAATGTAATCAATTTCAATCAAATTGATAAATGGATAGTAATGCCTAACTTAAAACTACAAACTATCAAGTTCACAAGAAAGATAATCGAAGACCGTCTGCCAGAACTACAAAGAATTTTTTTCTTATTTGAAGCAAAGGATATTCCAGAAGATCCCAGAGTTTTAGTACAGTTTCTGGGAAAATGTATTCATCGTCTTAAAATAGAAGGAGCGAGATCATCAACGCAGACATAAAATACTGTTTTGAAGATTTTCATCATTGGAATAATGAAGCAGTTAGAATAGAAATGTAAATGGTTTGACATTGTTCATTCATGTAACCGTTAGTCTTAGGAAGTTAGTTAATCACCAATGGGAAAAATGTTTGGTGATCATGTATAAATATATTTTCACAAGACTGAGAAAAGGATTTTGGTTTTTTGAGAGAGTCGATTGTATTAAAAAGTTTTCAATCCATTGTGATATAAATAATGCAGATGAGATTTTGAATTCTATCAACTTGAAGCTATGTGTTCTTTAACCCTGTTTACAACATATTTATATGTTTCTCTTTCAATGTCTTTCTAATGAATGATCAACTATAAGTTTATTTCATACATCTTTTGTAGTTTGAATTGATTTGGTTATCAAATTATTTATAGCTTTTCCTCTGAAATTGCTATCAGTAATTTTAAGACCTGTAGATCATTTGANGAATAATGAAGCAGTTAGAATAGAAATGTAAATGGTTTGACATTGTTCATTCATGTAACCGTTAGTCTTAGGAAGTTAGTTAATCACCAATGGGAAAAATGTTTGGTGATCATGTATAAATATATTTTCACAAGACTGAGAAAAGGATTTTGGTTTTTTGAGAGAGTCGATTGTATTAAAAAGTTTTCAATCCATTGTGATATAAATAATGCAGATGAGATTTTGAATTCTATCAACTTGAAGCTATGTGTTCTTTAACCCTGTTTACAACATATTTATATGTTTCTCTTTCAATGTCTTTCTAATGAATGATCAACTATAAGTTTATTTCATACATCTTTTGTAGTTTGAATTGATTTGGTTATCAAATTATTTATAGCTTTTCCTCTGAAATTGCTATCAGTAATTTTAAGACCTGTAGATCATTTGAATGATAATATTTAACACTTCATTAGAAATCTCATTTTCCTCTTTACTCCCTTTACAATATGAGATTCTTTCGTGATTAAAGCCTCATATTTTTTCAGCAGTATTTCTTTGTTATTTTACTATTCTCAAAATTGTTTCAAGTCCGGGAAACGACCTCAACTGTTATTATGTTATTATTTTGAATTTCAAAACTATTTTTCCTATTTTCATCCCTTAAAAACTGAAGCGACAATTTATCAAATTCTTTCAAAATTAAATAAAATTTTACTCTCCATGACTGTCCCAAATAACAGAGAGACCAACATAGAACTTGGTCTCCAAGATCAAACTAGCATTGCTTTGAACCTTTTTAATACTATTCTACAAACATCAACTAACCGGGTTGAATTAGAATGTTCATGTGTAGCTATTGAGAGAGATATTAGCATCCAAGAAAAAAGGAAAGCTAGACAGAGGCAATTGGGAAACCAACTCTAATTTATCCTTCCTTTTGATTTTTACCCTTTAATTACCTTTATCTTTACAGATGCTTTGACGGTATACTTTAAAGCCTTAAAGTATAAACTCAGGAACAACATCTTTTTGTCACCGTTGTCGAGGAACGAAGAAACAAAACTTTTCCCTGGGAAGAACGACATTGACACTTTCTTTCTTTGATAGTGAACAGAGATAAAAAACCTTCTAAGGCTACCTTTATTTTTTCACTTGGTGACTCCATGATAAGTAAACTGGCTATTAGCCGAAAGAACACTAGAAATAACCTAGACGACAAACATACCTCACCAGTCTCTGATCCGGAAAAGATTTTAAAATCATGAAGATCCCTTAGACAAGTCATTTCACCCATACATACTATTTGTCAGCCTGATTTTACACAGTTGAACGTTTCAAAAACACTTGAGAGATCCATCTTGCTCCCCCCTCTCATACGATACATTCTCTTTTCCTGAGGTATTTTCCCCAGATTTCCGTGAACCTTCTCCTCACACATTCTGAGCTTCAGCCTCAAATCTATCAATGGATGCACATGGAGGTGCTGGAGCTAGAGGTGGTGCCCTAGAAGGACCAGCAGGTGGCCAAACACTGCTTCCTGGAATCTTTGCTAAAGTAGTTGCTAGATATGCCCCCCTTGTCCTCCCAGTTCCCCTACATGATCTTCCCGAAAATTATATGAAAAGCCTTCCCAAATTTATAGGCAAAGGAGATTTGACCGCTCAAGAGCACATTAATTTTTTTGATCAATTTGCCGACATCCTCGGAATATAACACAAAGATGTCTATTCTAGAATCCTTGTTTAGACTTTCGAAGGACAGGTAAGAACCTGGTTCCGAGCTTTAGTAGACGGATATCTAAGATCTTACGAAGAGCTTGAAAACGCTTTTATCAGACAATGGGGGGAGAGGAGAGACCACCTCTATTACCTAACTGAATTCGGAGCCCTTAGAAATAAAAATTCAGAATCAGTTCTAGAATTCACGCAGAGGTTTAACAAGTTATATAATAAAATCCCGGTCGAGGTCAAACCTTCTCAACCCACAACAAAGGTGACTTTAGTTCGAGTCTTTGATCCTGATTTCGCTCTATTATTGAGAGAAAGGAGATCAATAGATCTCACGAAAATGCAAGATGATTCTCTAGAAATCAAATTGAACATGATGGCATCAAGGAAATTAAAAGCAAAAATAGAAACTGGGAACAAAGAAAATAGGAAATTCAAAGAACAAGGTGGATCCTCAGGATCAGGGAAATCCTCTGGAGATAAAATAGATGAGATGGCTAGGGTAATTAGATAACTTTCAAATAAGATCTCAAAAATGGAACTAGAGAAATAAAAAATGGATAATTTTCCTAGGAAGGATTTTAGAAGGAATCTTGATCCTCAGGCCCCGCAGAAAATAATAAAAAATGAAGATTAAAAAATTCCAACCCCCTTCAAAGGTGAAAACTTAATTGGAGAAGAAGACCTAGAAGATTTTGAAGAGTTTGATGAGGATATAAATAATATTGGCGATGATAATAAATCACCTTATTTATCAAGACAAGATTACGAAAAATCTTTAAATAATGAAATTAGATCGGAAGACGATGTTAGCAACGATACTTCTGAAGATTTGGCCTATCAAGGTATCGCAGATGATATTATTGTTGAACTTCACAAGAAATATAATTTGAGACCTAGGAACAAGAGTCTTCCAACCGCCCCAACAAAAAATATTTTACCTAGAGGCGAAACTGATGAAGCAGCTCCAAAGGTTGCTGAGAAAAAAACTACAAAAACCCAAACCGTTGACACACAACCTGTCAAGTCAAAGTCAGTAGGAACACCCGCTGAGAAAACACAGGATCCTGTGAGTGAAACCAAGTTCGCACCACAAAGAAAAGATGAAAAGAAAGGAATGGAGGCCCCAAACATAGAGAGCGACAAGGTCCTTGGAAATTTTAATATGGAAAATGAAATACATAAAATCAAAATCCCTATCCCACTTGTTGAACTGGCTAAAAATCCCATATACAGAAAACAAATTGCCAAGATGATTAGCTTTTCAGAAGACGAAAGCGAGGTCGATGTCATCAACTTAGAATATGACAAGCCGAACATAGTTTTTGGTCCGCATTTCGAAGGTGAGAGAGACACTATAGCCCCCTTTTATATCACGTTAACCTTGTTTGACCACCTACTTCATAATTGCATGCTAGATTCTGGAGAATCTCACAATGTGATGCCAAAAGGCATTATGGAGAAACTAGGTCTTGAAATCACCAGGCCATATGGAGACTTATATTCATTTGATTCAAGAAAGGTCAAATGCATAGGCATGATTAAAGACCTGGTGGTAGGTCTGGGACAAATACCCACAAAAATAATTCTTATGGACGTAGTGGTCACCGACATCCCTCCGAAGTATGGTATGTTGTTATCTAGATCATGGGGTGCCAAGCTTGGAGGATCTCTCCAGCTTGACATGACATACGGTACGATTCCAATTTTTGGAGGAAAATACACACATCTTTACAGAGAAACTAGGTTGGCATTCACGATAGGTGATCCACATAACACAAATAACCATCCTGTATATATTGCCGATCAAGATTTAGGAAATTGTATCTTATCTATCGATGCCAATTTTGAGGTAGGTATAAACGAAAGTTGTACAGAAGAAAACTCAGAAAAAGAAAAAATTAAAAAAAATGTATATAGTATTGGTATATGGAAAATGTTTTTTGACGGTGCTTCATCCTACTTAGGGGTTGGAGCAGGGGAACTCCTTGTGGCTCCCGATGATCAATTTGTAATTCCCTTTTCCTATAGGCTACAGTGAAATGTGGACTGCATAAATAATGTATGTGAGTATGAAGCCTTAGTTTTAGGATTAGAAGCCGCTAGGAGAATGAAAATAAAAAACCTCGAAGTCTTTGGTGACGCTGAGTTAATCATAAAACAGGTAAACTGACAGTACCAGGCCAAACATCCTAGGTTGAGGTCCTACAGGAATTGTGTCTGGGATCTGATCGAAAATTTCCTCTCCTTTGTGAATGTTCATTTCATTCCAAGAACTGAAAACCAACATGTTGATGCATTAGCCAAAGTAGCCTCAACGTTCACACCTCCCATTGCGTTTAAACTAAAGTATCACATACAAATGAGGCACTGACCGTCTATACCGAATAACATACAACATTGGCAAGTCTTTGAGGACGATGAACAACTTCGCACATTTTTGGAATCTATAGATGAGTTTTCCGAAACGCATGCTAATCAAGAAAAACAAAATGATCATATTTGGATCATGCAAGAAGGGGAGGATCCTCAAGAGTTCCATGATAAAATGATGAATCATCGAATGCTTGTTCTTAAAAATAACCAGATCCCCAAGGGTCTGATTCCCTTGGAAAGATTATTCAATCAAGATGATATCCCTTCAAAATCCACTCTACAGCCTCAACTTGAAGAGGTTGAAGACTATGACATAGGTACTAAAGAAAACCCTTGTTGGTGAAGCTATCCAAGTGTTAAGAACCAAATATCAATATAGCATAGAAAAACCTTAGAAAAAGTACTCAACGCCTTG